>JAYJMJ010261540.1:19788-36234 GCA_036873875.1 Laminaria ephemera | reverse complement strand
CCTCGACTTTACAACCTCGTGATGAGTAGCGAGGGGTTTGCGCTCTGGTTAATTGGTACTCTGAAACAAAACACTGTTTGGATTTGTGTCATCCCGACGTCAAGTAGGCGCCGAGTCAACTCTGGAATAAGATAGCCTTATGGGGAGGATTTGCGGTGAGTAAGGAGAGTAAGAGGTATGTATGATGTTTTTGCGGTGAGTAGGAACAGCAGGTAAGTATGGTGAATGATCACTCCTGCGGAAACCTTAGCGGCCTTGTGTCGACCAACGGTCTTTGCGGGCTGAGGTGGTACACTGGCAGACATTTTTCTAGAAATTTGTATGCTGGTACTTTGACGGGAGAATTTCATTCATAGTTGTTTCGGTGCACATCTCCGCTGACGGCAGTGAGGGATTCCACCACGGTGCGGAAGTTCTCAGTATGTCCGCGACGAGGTCGACGCGCGATTTCACTAATGTGGTCTACGAAATGCTATACTGCTTTTTCCGCTGAGGGCGGGGGGAATTTCTACAAATTTAACTCATGAAATGTGACTTTCTCCGTAGAGAATGACGGTAGATCCCCATGGCGAGGTCTGCAGGTCATCACTACTTGTTCAGCCTCTCTCTATGACTATTAATACCCGACGGAGAAATCCCAGGAGCTGATCGGTGCAAACAAGACCAGGTCTTCAGGTCAATTGGGGAGTTGGAATAACAATAAGAATGAATGTCCGTAGTTGAACACGCGCATGATTATGTTCTAAACAAAGCGTCTTATAAATCCAACCCGTTTTGAGAGCCTGGTACAGACAAGGCCAGATCGGGACTGGTTGGTCAGAAATCCTGCATTTTGATGAAATGCTACTACATGATATTTTCATCTTTGTTAGTTGTGCAATACTCTGTATTAATCTGCGATACGCGTGATTTACAAGTGTGATTTACGAGTTGAGGTTTCCGCTAACGATGACGAGAAACATTTCCATGCCGGGAACGTCATGACCTCTCGAAATACCACGTCTGTGCTGATATGACGACGCGTGCTACGATAGAGGTAGCACTTTTCGGCTTTTTTGTTTCTCAATGACAGGGCTCCTCAACCCAAAATCATCGGAATGACATTCTTGTTCTGCGATATGATTTTTTTGCGTACCTAGGCCATAGGTTTGTTCATCGGGTTGCACTTGTCATTCTTCTCAAAATCGGTGTTTGGGCGAGGTTTAGAGCTCCTCAAGTGAGGAGCCCGAGAAACAAAATGGTGCACCTCTATCGTAACATGTGTCATACTCGGAACGTGAGACGATGGGCTTACTGATTACTAGAGAGACTTAAAAACACGGTTTGAATTTGCGGATACTTAGGAGGAGTAGAACTTGGAAATTGGGAGAATCATGGCTTGAAGAAATGTCTTTTGGTTTGGGAGATTTTTTATGGTGAAAATGAGATCCTTCTGCATTTCAGTATTAACAATTTACTGATGGAAATTTAGGGAGGCAGATACCTGATTTTGGACGTTCGAAAATGAGATGTTTGTGCATTTCAGTGTCTAGCTTGACGTTATTATGTTTTTGATTTGAGCATTTGAAATTTGCCATGGGGTTTTGGTGTGTACCCAGCCGGGTGGCAGTTGTCTGATTCTATAGTGCGTTTTGGGACTACCATGCTAATACACTCGATAACAAACATATTTCACCAGTTGATGTCCGTTTGATTACTGACGTTCAACTCCTATAGTTACGGCAACTGAGTGCTGATTGCTGATTTGATGTTGGATTTTTCGAATTGGCTTTCGGATTTTAGATTTTGGACTTTGAATTTTGAATGTTAGGTTCTGGCGATTGATTCTGGGTGCTGCCCCTGGATTGTGGTTCTTGGTTTTTGGAGTGACGTTCAGGGACTACGTATGGTACTGCAATATTTGTTTCTGTCACAACAGTGCAGGGAGGGTATTGATTGACTGTATTGTTTAATTGACCCGTTTTACCTTGAGGAAATGATAATATAGTGTCGTGCCGTACCAATCACAAAGCAGGGGGGCTATTGTTTGTGCTTTGATGCGTGGTACGGATATGGCAATGGTTGACGGTAATAGAGAACTGGCTCTATTGTTGTGGGAGATTGATAGCAGAATATCCCCGGGCCGACGGCATTTCCCGTCGGGTGGTTTTCCTGGTGGTTTTCGCTCTACGCTGTTCTACGCTGTGCTCGGGAGACCCTTAATTATACATACATGTCTTCTGTATTTGGATGATGGCTACGTGGACGCTCGAGGAGCGCGGTAAATATATACTATTCTTCTACTACTCTCTGTCAGCAACCGACCCCACCGCCCAGCTACTGTCCTCCAGCGGGTAAACCTTTGATACTCTAGACATCAGGAAACAGTTTCTTAGTGGCCTACAGTTGGGGGCATGGCGAAAATTGGGATACCCTCCCTACCGTATTCTTGGTCCAACGTATTCGTCCCTCACCATAAGTGCTGTCCTTGCGAAGTTGTAACGCAGGCGGGTCAGAGTCTCGGTCTCGCTAGAAACGAACATTTCCGCGATGCCACCCGTTACCACCGTGACGCCCTGATCGCGGAGCGAACATCGATAAGAAGGTGAACATCGATGAGGGAGCAAAGAAACGGTGTTGAGAACAACAGTCAGGGGTCCTCTGATTCATCAGCTAGTGTTGAATATAACGCATTAATTCCCACCATGGTACATTTCAATATTTATTTTGCTTGCCGATGCCCATGTGGAGCCCTTGTATTTCAAATATCAATTTGTTTGACATTCGACAATGTGCAGTGTGAGTCCAAGACATGACGAAGATACATAAACTGAAGACCGCCACAATAAAACGTAAATATACGACAACCGACACGTTCATGCACACTCATAGCAAGCCCCTAAAGAGGTGGAACATCGCAGCTGCTTAGTGTAGATACACGATAACACGAGTGGAGGCAACCGGACATGGCTCTCGCGTACGCCGCACAAACGCAGGCATCACTCGGGCGTGCACCGCGCTATAGATGGTCTCTCCATTCTGAGGGAATCAGGTAGGCAGGTTCTCGTAGGCGCTGAAGTTGTTCGGAACCCCTATTAATAGCTCAAATTCCTTCGAGATTCGCTTGTTGCCTGCAGGTCGTCACACGCGCCTGCACAGTGCAGGAGGGAGTACTCGGTACATCATTCTGCGGTAACGTTGACTCCTTATGAAGCCGATTCCCGTAATGAATGCTTGACTTCGGCAATTTCCCCCCCCCCGCGCGCGTCTTCATATGTACCTGGAAGCCGTCGGCGAACATCTGCAGGATCGCCGGCATGCCGGCCTCGCGCACCCCGAGCCAGTTAATTCCGTGGCGCAGAAACGGAGTCCAAATGAGTGCCGTGGCGACAACGCCCGAGACAGGCCATACACCAGGAAGCAACTCGCCCAGCGCGGAAAACCCCAGCATGGCCCCGTACGGCTGATATACAGTTGATTCACAAGAAACCAATAACGCCGACGACCGTGTTATGAGCCGTGACTTTGACGACCGTATAAATGACATGCTCTGACATATGCCAGCGCTATCGGACAAAACGAATGGGTTCGAGATGGATCATTTCGACTGAGAAGTTGTTGGGGTCCGAAACGACACAAAACCACCGAAGACGGCGCCGTGAGCCGTGATGCTAACGAGTGTATAAATGATGGAACGCCAGAGCTATCGGATGTAACGAATGGGTTCGAGGTGACTCATTGCGGCAGAGTAAGGTTTGGGGTCCAAAATGAAACGAAATGACCGAAGTCAGCGCCGTGACCCGTGATGCTATCAAGCGTATACCTGGTAAAGAATGTAACGCTAGAGCTACCATATCAACCTACCGTATTAAACAACGACTCAGTGAGCTGTGAATGTAACGAGCGTACGAATGATGTAACGCCGGATACATTGGATCAAACCACCGTTTTGAACGAGGAGTGATGCATATCCTGATATCTACACCTCTGTGGTGGTTCACTGTAAGCGTCATTTATGAGCAGTTGCTGGGCATACGCCGTACTGTAACTCTAGAGATACCTGTTCAAGTTATCCTACTTCGTATACAATTTGTGGTGTATTGCCCTCGTAAATAGACCACTGTGGTATTTCAAGCTCGACATGATCATCGTGTGTAGCCATACGGTTCGAAGACGGCGCCAAACAGTTACGCTTTGTTGTCGCCAGGGGATATCCTGGGTGCATCCCCAGGTTTCACAGGAATGTGGATGTATCGATACAACCAGCTAATGCCGTAGCTTTCAAAGCCGCCTCATGGGCGCACGAGGATACGCCCGTAACGAATCGGAAGACAAGCCGTTTAACCTTCTGGAACAGAAGCTACGGTGACCCTCAACTACGGCTACGCCATAGCTCGCACGAAATTGAACTGGTTGGAGTTAACAACAAGATTTCTCTTCTTCTCTTTCTGGGCAACATATGTTCTGCAAAATATCTACTGTACGTACACATCTATTGAAGTGGAACTAGTCGACCTTCTTACCATGACTCCATGCGGCATCTGCCCAATAAGGTACTTCTTCCCTTCCTCCCGAACAAACTCGGTAACGACTTCTAGACCGAAGTAGTCCCGCATGAGCTGGAGGACGAAGTTGTCCATGCTTTCCTTCTTTGGGAATCTATTCTTTAGCGGCCTGTCGCAGCATTCAATCAGTTGGTTTACGAAAGACAAGAAAGTTGAGATAGGGGTACCTTGTTTAAGAGGATTATGGCGAGGAGGGCGGATACGAGTCGCTTCAGCTTACATTAACAGTACCGTTGTAGGCGTGGGCTGCGGTAGGAATAGCACTTTCATGCAAAAAAAACATTTTCGACTGATTGGGCTCTTCAGCTGAGCAACTATCCAATGTCATCGGATTGACATTTACTGTGTTAAAGAACAGAGTTCGCTACACACGTAGGCCATGGGATTGTTCATCGGGCTGGACTTTCGTTTTGTTCCCAACGACGGGTTTGGGGCGAGGTATAGAGCTGCTCACGGAGGAGCCTCAGAATATTTGGTGCTACCCCTATTGTAGAGATCGACTGTACGTACGGGTAGCGGGATCGAGAGCGGCGTGTAGATCAAGGAACGCTCTAACGATCGTTGCTCTGCGCGATAGGGTAGGCATACCGTCCACCACGTCGAGGCACCCAGAATCCGGGATACACGGTACGCGTTACACGTACGCTCGCGTTCGCAAAGCCGCGCGTGCCGTCCGCGAAATTCTTGTCGTTCGTGGAATATTCACTAGTACAATGGTAAATTAGGCCAGAATGCCTCGTATATGCAATAGGCCGTGTGCGTTCGAAGAAAAACAAACCCTGTGGCCTAAAGCAAACCCTAGCAGCCCAAGCTCCTCCGAACCACAGTAACACGAGGACCGCGGCCGATTCGCGACGACGTGCAACGAAACAAGTTCCACAAGTTACTCCAAGCTTGCTCGCGTCGGTAAACACCAGGTTTGCGGAAATCGCCTGCATGTAGCCCTCGCAACGAAAAATACAGGGAGGATGTGCTGCCAGACAGACACTACACAAGAAACAGACAGAAGAACAAACAGATATTCTAATTTAGCCATGGAAGCCCGTACACACCCCGCAGCGAGAAGCCCTCGTACGCACCCCAAAACGAAAAACACGTTTTTTGCCTTCCAAGGCAAACGACGACCTCATTGTAAACAAATGGATATCACAGACATGCTAATTATGCGATGGAAGCACCCCTCAACGAAGGGCCTTTTTGCCTTCCAAGACAAAAAACGGCCTCATTGTAAATATGTAAAATCGCCCGCAGTGTACATATGTGCCTGGTATTAAGGTAAACTCGCCTCATCGTCACGTAGGTGAAGAGAAAGAGTACCGCCGCCCAGAAGTAGGCACCCCACGTGTCCCACACTACGTACATTATGTGATGAACCGCCACAATCTCCAAGAAAACCCAAATGAGGGGGGCCCCGGCATTCATCTGCAAGCGCAAGGGGGGTGCGAGTGGGGTCACAACACGGCGATTACATAGATGTGCGGCACCCGCCCCCTAATAAGAAACCGGGGTTTTGGTTGTATAGGCCAGATTTCACGTTGTATGAGCGCGTGTGTCCTACACAGACTTCAGTGGAACAGCTGTCAAATCTGCTATTTCCCCGTAATGTTTACGCTATGTTTCTTGTGGGGCTCATCCTTATCGAGAGGGCAAGTAGTGTGCTGCCGCACTGTTTTGTACCTCACGTTTTCAAAACTGTTAGTTACTGCTCGTGATGTAGAAGTGCTTCCACCAATATACACCGCATATGCTGTTAAGCACTGCTAGTCGGGTACTCTGTTCCGGCGCTGTTAGTAGGTCATACTGACGGCAGGGGTGGTACGCCTATAGTGTCGCTGCCAAACCACGCGGTTGGCATGTGCTGCGACAGGGGTAGCACTTTATTTTGCTCACATGTTTCTGACTGACGGCTCTCCTAAAATGGGGAATAGAAAATATGTATTTCCATTGGTATTCGGTACTTGTCTAGGCCATGGGACGTTTTATCTGGTTGCCCCATTCTGTTTTTTCCAAGGCAAAGTTTGGGTGGGGTATGGAGCTCCTTAAGTGGGGAGCTTCAGAAGTATTAGGTGCTGGGCCTATCGTAGCATGCATCGGTTGCAGTAGTGCATGCTACGTCAGACGTAGAGGGCGGGCATGTCACCGGTTGCTGTCGGCGCAGACCGATTTGGGGGGTGTTCGTATTTGATGATGGTACGGGCACCTTCGGTTTGCTACAGCAGGTAACCCCCCCCCCCCTCCTGCAAATGACTCGCTTCACAAAGAAGGGAATCTAAGACAGGCTATGTAGTAAGTGATCCTTGTAGAGGTGAACATACCCAAACATTTGCGGGCACAACATAAAAGCAAATACTGCTACTGCACGTAGCAGTCGGGGTTGGGCACCGAACAATCTGGTGATCCAGCAAGGAGACTCAACCCGCATGCACCAAAACCTGCCCCACCTGTCTAGGATATATACATACGAAGTATATATAACTAATTATTGTTTCGCCCTTCGACATCGTAGTGTAGATGCCGTTCCGATAGAAATCGAACATCCTTAAGCAAAGCAGCAGAATCTCTTCTATAACTCTCCGCCAATCATTGCCCAATCTCCCCTCCCCGCACCTTTTATTTTAGACGTATCATATTGTTTGTCCTATTCCTCATCAATGCATGACTTTGGCTCGCCATACACCAAGGAAGCTCAAGCAACACATACAGCTCTACTATATGCACACGTTAGAAAGTATCAAACAAAGCTCCCCACTATGCTATGCTGGCCGTCTGGCACGAAACACTCACCAAGAAAAAGCACACAACGGCCGCAAAGCGCCGGGGGTAAGACATGGTCTCTTCCTCGCGGTGTCCCTCGTCGCCGTACTTCAGTGGTAGGCCCGCGCAGTGCACGAAGCTATACATGAGATAAACGACGAACAACCAGACACCGCGGATAAAGTATCGCCATTTCCACGCGAGGTCGGTCGTGCTAGGAGGAAGTACACCGCACAGGGGAATATCACCCCTAGCGGTAGTGATGATGGCGGCGTCGACGCCGGCACTGGTCCTGGCTCGACCATGGTCATCAATGCAGGCCCCTGCCTGCCCGTCGACCTGGTGCGGGAGGGTGTGGGGACGAGGGTTGGGAAATTTCACGGGCCGGGCCGGGCCGGGCTGGGTTTGAAAATGTGAAAATCCCACGGGCCGGGCCGGGCCGGGTTTGATAATATGAACCTCTCACCGGCCGGGCCGGGCCTGCTTACGAGGGGTTCACACCTACCATTAAAGTATGTAGGTACAGTAGTTCACAGTTATCCTCGGATAAAAATCAGTTATATGATTGCGTACGGGCCGTGAACAAGAGGGGGGGGGGGGGGCATACATGTGTGCGAGGGACAGAGGGGACATCGTAATACTCCTGTGGTGGTAAACGCTCCCTAAGCTAATGTGGAGGCGTGTGATCTTGGTAGGACGACTTCGTCTGCCGTAGAGCAGCCCTCTACCTAATGGCGATTAGCGATCGCAATGGAGCTGTGCGCATACAGATTGGAGCGGTATATTCCGTATTGCACCGTACAGACCGTCGCACGCATACATTAGCCAGGACGACGGTCAACCCAATGTCACCAACCCCAAACCATGCAAGGTGCGCCCAATATGTACGATAGGAGGAACACCGTGGTCTGTGCGTTCTGGTAGACCCGCCGAGTGAGACAGTAGAGTGCATGTCTAAACATCCATATTCGCTTCTGCGTACTTTGCGTGGGAATCCTTCTTAGGTTTAGTCTAGGCCACGATAGACATCGCAACATGCCGCCATAATGCCGTGAAGTGTCCTCACCAAGACCAACGCAGATTGAGCCATAATACCGTATGCTTCGCAGCTGGCCCCTTCGAGAATGCTGCGTATCAAACGGGGGGAGAAAAATAAAACTGTCAGAGAAGGAGATGGGGCAGAATGTATACGTATTATATATAAAAATATATTGATTTCGAACACACGGCAGTAATTGTGGTGGTGGCGGAGGAGCTATCCACGGGTGGAGTTGTCGAAGGTACACAGTTCGAGCTGGTAGCGTTTGATTAGATGATCTGAGCTAAACACACCTGGGGGTTATCGTTCTTATGACAATCTTAACACCGTGATCTGCCATGATCAATATTATTTTTATCTTGCAGCTTCGCAGGTGAGCCACGGTCTCCCGCCTATGTCTTAGTATCTACTGTTGCGCGCTCTTCCTGGAACATTGATAAGACCACATTTTGTTGAGTTTAGGTCGGTGTACCCGCAGTAGGTCTCAAACCGATTACCAGACAGCAGATATCAAGTAGGCTGTATTTCTCGGGCCCAAATATTAGTGACAAGAATGGTCCCCTAGTAAACTAATCGTCCGATGGATGCTTACCACGTGTTTTGTTTACGGCATACATACAATGCTGTTGTTGAATATTTACGCCTGCGGTAGATTATTATCTCGTTAGGAAACTATATATAGAATCGCATCCCGGTACGATAAGAGTCTACAGTAGTATCCACAGCACTAGCATTACCGGTTAGCATATACCAATGTTGCGCTTCGAACTTGCTTTGCGTGGAGTATCTACTAACACCGATTGTTTATACGCGTCGTCGAGCGGTGATAGAGCATGCTCGTGCTAGCCTTAGCGAAACCACCGCTGGGCTCTTGGGAATAGACACATGCTTCACTCACGGGGAAGGACATCGTTATAAAGCAGTAGCAGTTTTACAGTAGTATACTTCATTTATCGCCGCGATACAACGTTCCCCGGCGACAGGAAGCCGAGTGGAACGCAGCAGGGGGGCGACGCAAATACTACACACAGTGGATGCGTAGTAGCAAAGTTTACGCGAAAGGTGGCGCTTCTTCTCACCAGCTTGGAGGAAATTCCTCGCTGCTATCGGCAAACAGTGCGCTTGTCTCGTACTGGGGAAAATACTCTCGACCACAATCCCTCCGCGAGCCCAACCACCAAGTCGTGCACCCTTGATTGTCCTAGATCACGAATAGAAAAAATGCATGTTGGTTGGAGAGACAGTGTTTGAGCCAGGGGTGTTTGCGAGCGAGGAGAAACTCATATTTTCGACAACGCAAAAATGTAGGTTCTCATTTCCAGGCCGACTGAATATCCGTGTTCCATCAACGAACACAGTTGAAAGAAGAAACCCGGGAAAAAGGGGCAAAAGGCCTCCGGAAGGAAAAAGGAGAGGAAGAGGAAGCGGAGCCTCTGATACCGCTACCGCCGCCAACACCGCTGCCGCTGCCGCCGCCCATATCCTAGAGGACATCAGCGTCAAAGAGGACGCACACGAAACGCATGAGGGTTTTCCCGGGCGCCTGGACGTCAGCGCGATAGAGACGCAGGACGGCTCGTCGCCAGCAGCAGCAGCAGAAAAATATGAAGGAAAAGAAGGAGAACGAGGAGGCGGAGGAGGAACAGCACCCGCGGCAGCTACAACATCGGGAACAAAAGCAGCGCCAGGTGCAGCCGCCGCAGCAACCAACACCGGACAGCTCGGGTGGCAATTTAGGCCCGCCATCGGACTAGACTAAATTAACGTTTTGTAGTCGACAGTGTTTTTTGTTTGATAGAGACTGATTGAGCGGGATTCGTCGTTTGACTTTCGAAACATGTTGATGTTTTTTCTTGAGAAGTACCTGAACAGCACCTTCTGCACTTGAACCAAGTCAAGCGCTGCGAGATGGAATGTTGCATTGAAACTGGAAGTGTTCATGTGACACTGATGAATCGATGATATGATGTCTTTCCGCTCGCAACATATGACGTATTATATGATGTGAGAAGGGTTTTTTAATTGTTTTATCAATAGCAGCACTCGCACGAAAAGCCTTTAATGTACTGTAGTATACATTGTAGGGAATGGAATTAGTTCGAGTGCCTTTTCGGTAGTATGGGTCTGAAATATGAATCTACCATCGCCAAAAATAGCTGCGATTTTCGGCGTTAGTTCGGGTAGGAGTACTCCCCTTGCGACCAGCCAAAAGCTCGATTAATTCGATGAGACCGAACCCGAGGGCGGCTCCACGAGCTGGTGGGGTATTTTATTAGAATTGCGAACGCGGCAGGAGCGATAAGTAGATACGCACAAGCGCAGTAAGCGGGTACATTGGACGACAGCATACTGATACTCTGGAAAAAATACACACGTGTTCTACGGGAGATTTCGGTCCCGTAGTAGTAATGTTAAATTTCAGAGAGGTAGTACACAAGCCCAACAGTTCAAGAGGACACCGGTTGTAACGATAGTTCACTGCACACACTTTAAGCTGAGAGGAAATCCAATGGATAGTGTGTATGGGCTCAACAGCAGTGGAAGAGGCCACCGGTTGCAATGACATTCCACTGCGCGAGCTAAACGTTAGCCGATAACTTATTGTGGGGTTTTAGATTTGGAATTGGGCTTTTGCGCTTGGAGTTGGGGGTTTGGATTCTGGCATTTGGTTTCTAGTTTTCGGAGCGAATTGGAGTCATTATAGTTCTGTAAACTACTTTTATGTCACAGCAGTGCATGGAAGACAATACATTTTGTACTTTGCATGGACTCGTTATGTCTGAGTCGAAAACAAATATTACGTCGCGCGGATTTGAGTTTTGAGCAGGGATCATGTTGATTGTGCTTGTATTGGGATACTGGCCCGATGGCTATTGGGGAAAATGGAGGAACCAGTTGTAGCTTGACTTCATGGTCACTGCAAATACATGGTAGATTACCCGCATATTCTCACGGCGTGCTTCCCACTCTACCTCTAGGACGGGAAGAAGCCATACTGGTATAATATTCGTGGGTTATGTGAATGTATGCCGAGGTCTCTGTGCCCCATCACTTCTGACTGTGCAAGTTCCTGTCAACGCCGCTGGGGTAAGCAGCAGGTAGAAACACTTAGCAGCCAACGCTCGCAGACGTACCTGTTTGACGCCACCGCCAAAGTCGAATATGAACGTATTGGGCTGGTCCAATTCGCTTGAAATCCCCGCCACAACGCTCGTTGACTCGTACAAGTGTCGTCCGTGCTGAGTGCTGCAGAAGCGTGCGGGCGGGACCACCAGAGGCCCAACGATCTTCCTTTTGGTGGCTTGATCCTTGGCCTTAGAAGGCAAGTATTCATCCCCCTCGATCACAAAGCCCGCGTTATGGTTCGCCTGAAAAACAACATTGGAAAAAGATAACACAGGCCGGAACAGAAACCTTGGATTCCAACTCGCAACGATGAGGCAGCGAGTACTAGCCGGAAGACAAACTATACGGCTTGGGGTTGGTGGTGTCGTGAGACAGGGGACGTGCGATAACTTGCTTCGTCGTAGGGAGAGGTCGTGCACTAAAACTGAGAATGTAAATGTCACGGGTCTTCGGACTCACGCGTTCGGACAACAGCACCGGATCGAAACCCGTAGCTGCTGGAGGGTGGAAGTCATCAGCCAGTCCATCTATTTTTTGGTAAGAGTGTTCGAGGTCTAATTCCTGGGTATGTTCGATATGTCACGCACATCTCGAAGGTCCCAAGGCCCAATGCTAGGCATTGCGCACATCAGGTGCAAACGCTTAGCAGTCAACGCTCGCAGAAGTATCTGTTCGACTCGGCCGCCAAAACCGAAGCCGAAAAGATTGATCTGAGCCAGTCCGCTAGAGGTGCACGCCACAAAGCTGGTTCGCTCGGACGCGTACTGTCCGCTCTGAACCTGGCGGCAACGAACGGGAGGCCCCACCAGAAACACAACGATCTTCATTTCGGTGGCGTAGTAGTTAACCGCAAAAATAACGTAGCCCTCCGCGAGTAGTTCGATGAAAAAGCCCATGATTTGGTTCGCCTGCAAAACCTGAATTTGAAAAAAGAGAGCACAGGCCGGAACAGACCCGTTGGATTCCAACTCGCAACGGTAGGGCAACAGGGGCTGGCAGGAAGAAATAATGTACGGCTTGGGGTTGGTAGAATCGTGAGACAGCGGGTGGGCGATAGCTTGTTTCGTCGCAGGAGAGGTCGTGTACCGAAACGGATAGTGTACAGGCCACGGGCCATGGGACTGACGCGTTCGGAAATCAGCACCGGGCCGATAATTGTGGCAACTGGGAGGCGCGAGTCATCGGCACGTGTTTCTCGATCTGAGTCAGAGGATACGACGCTAGGAATGCTCGATATGACACGCATAATTCGTTCTTTGCTCTGATTGCGGATCCCTCAAGGCGAATGCGAGAGCATCGGTTAATGGTGCCACTAGAAGCACAACGATCAGCGTATCGGTGGCTGGGCCGTTTGTCGCAAAGCAAACCCATCCCGCTTCGGGTAACACGACAAGCAGGCAGGTTGGTTGGGTCGACTGCAAAACCTACATCGAACCAAAGGGAAAAGAGGCCGAAACCGACACGTTGGATTCTAACTTGAGACGGCTGGGCAGTGACGGCTGGCAGATAGACAGATTGTACTTATTGGTCTTGGTGGTTTCGTGAAACAGGGAGCACAAGATCGCTTGTTCCGCAGCAGGCGAGGTCGTGTACTTCAAACTGAAAATGTAGACACCACGGACCTTGGAGTTGACGCGTTCCGACAACAGCACCGGACCGGTTCGCGTGCCGTGCCTCTCACAACCACCAACACCAAGCGGCATAGTCTGGCTTGCAGCCAGCCCTCGCTTCCAAGCCGTCTCAAGATGGAATCTAACGGGTCTGTGTCGGCGTCTGTTCACTTTGTTTCAATTTAGGTTTTACAGGTGACCCTACGAAGCTGCCCCCTTGTCGAGGTTTCCGGCGCGGGAAGCGTTTGCTTTGCGACCGACGGCAAAGCGACCGACACGCAGATACTTATGCTTCCGGTGGCACCGCCGACCAATGCTCTCGCGATCGCCTTAGGCAGCGGAGTGGAAACGGTATATATGAAAGCGTTGGTTGCTAAGGGTGGCGACCTGATGTGCACAACACATATATTGGGCCTGGAGGCATCCGCAATCATAGTAACGAATTTTGCGTGTCATATTGAGTATTCCTATATTCGTACCCTCTGATTCAAACCGAGAAACACATACCAATGACTTACGCCTTCCAGTTGCCACGGTTATCGGTTCGGTGCTGGTTTCCGAACACGTCACTTCTAAGGTCTGGGGCCTATACATTATCGGTTAGGTGTACGCGACCTCGTTTGCTGAACAACAAGCAATCTCGCGTGCCCTGCCTTACAAAGCCACCAACACCAACCGGTAGAGTCTGTCTTGCAGCCAGCCCTCGCTTCCAAGCCGTCTCAAGTTGGAATCTCACGGGTCTATTCCGGCCTCTGTCCTCTTTGTTTCAATTTATGTTTTACAGGTGACCCTACCACTCTGCCCGCTTGTCGAGGTTCCCGACGCGGGAATCGTTTGCTTTGCGATAAACGACCTAGCCACCGACACTCAGATCGTGGCGCTTACGGTGGCGCCGCCGATCAATGCGTACCCTCTGACGCCAACCGAGATACATCGGATGATGATTCATACGTTTTATACGTATAAACCATCAGGTAATGTATCTCGGTTGGCGTCAGAGGGTACGCATTGATCGGCGGCGCCACCGGAAGCACAACGATCTGTATGTCGGCGGCTTGGCCGTTGGTCGCAAAGCAAACGCTTCTCGCGTCGGGAAACTCGATAGGTGGGCAGCGTGGTAGGGTCACCTGTGAAGCATAAGTTGAAACAAAGAGAACGGAGGCCAAAACAGACCCGGTAGATTCCAACTTGAGACGGCTTGGCAGCGAGGGCTGGCTTCAAGATAGAGTATACCGGTTGGTGTTAGAGGCTTTGTAAGGCAGGGCACGCGAGATTACTTGTTGTTTAGCAGGCGAGGTTGCATACATCTAACCAAAACTGTATAGGCCCCGGACCTTAGAAATGACGTGTTCGGAATCCAGCACCGTACCGATAACCGTGGCAACTGGAAGACGCAAGTCATCGGCAAGTCTTTCTCGGTTTGAGTCAGAGGGTACGACGCTATGAATGCTCGAGATGACACGCAACATTCGATATCTACTATGATCGCGGACGCCTCTAAGCCCAATATAGGTGTTGTGCACATCAGATCGCCACCCTTAGAAACCAACGCTTTCATATTTGCCGTTTCCACTCCGCTGCCTAAGGCGATCGCGAGAGCATTGGTCGGCGGTGCCACCCGAAGCACAACGATCTGCGTGTCGGTCGCTTTACCGTCGGTCGAAAAGCAAACGCTTCCCGCATCGGAAACCTCGACAAGCGGGCAGCTTCGTAGGGTCACCTGTAAACCTAAACTGAAACTACGTGAACAGACGCCGAAACAGACCCGTTAGATTCCCATTTGAGACGGCTTGGAAGTGAGGGATGGCTGCAAGAAAGATGATACTGCTTGGTGTTGGTGGTTTCCTGAGGCACGCACACGAGATTGCTTGTTGCTAGCAGGCAAGGTTGCATACGTCAAACTGATAATGGATAGGCCACGGATCTTAGCACTGACATGTTCGGCTACCAGCACCGTACCTACATTCGCGCCAACTGCAAGGCGCAAGTCATCGGTAAGAGTGTCTCCGTTTAGGTCGTAAGGCACAAGGCGTGATTGCTAGGCATGTTCGATTTGTAGGTCGGTAGCTACTGTGATTGCAGATGCCCCTAGGCCCAGTATGCGACGTTGCACACGCCAGGTCGCCACACTTAGCAGCCAATGCTTTCGGACTTACCTCTTCCACTCCGCTGCCTATGGCAAATGCGAGAGCATTCGTCGGCGGCGCCCATGGAAGCAGAACGATCTGCGTGTCAAGGGGGTAGCTGTTGGCCGCAAAGCAAACATATCCCGCGTCGGGTAGCTCCACGACCAGGCCCCTCGTTTGGGTCGCCTGTAGAACCTAAGTTGAAACAAAGACAAACAAAACCGAACCAGACCCGTTGAATTCCAACTTGAGACGGCATGGGATCGAGGGCTGGCAGCAAGACAGAAAATACCGCTTGATGTTAGTGGCTTCTTGAGACAGGGCGCGCGAGATTGCTCGTTCCGCAACAGGCGAGATCGTGTGCTTCACACTGAAAATGTAAAGGCCACGGACCTTGGGACTGACGCGTTCCGAGTACAGCACCGGTTTGATAACTTCTGCCCGGGAGTCATGTTTACGTCGGAACGCAACTGGAAGGCAGACGACTTCAGCTGGAATTCCGCGGTTTGGTATGTCACTACCATGGCCAACACGGTGTCGGATCAATGTCGACGTACATTCATTGTCTTAAATAGCTTGATACTGCCGTAGCAGGTCAGTACGAACCTAACCCTCGCACTAAGCATCAAACCACGATAATGAGAAAGGAAGCAATGAATCAAGCGCTTTTGACCAGCACATCGTGCGTGAAATGTGTGCTCACGGGCACCATCGTCGCCTGACCTGCTCGTGTTGGTAGGTGTCAATGGCTGGCAACGCGACAGGGACAGCCTCGAGCGTCGTCGAGGGGGCCCCCCGAGTGACAACCTGCACGTACGTTGAATAATAAAGCATGGGTCGAGTTGAACGTCAGCACCGATCTCGTCAAGACGGCCACCAAACTACGGCGGAGATTTAAAAACAAACCTTAAGGGCGTTAAACTTGGATATTGTTTACTGATGACGGCTGGCAGACTGCAACGATGAGCTTTCTCGGGCCGGGCTTGGTCTTGCCATCACCGCCGTTGGGTTGCATCGCGACCTTCAACACTGCTAAATCCGGAATATATGGGTAAAGCGACCGTCGTTGTCGGTCACTCATCACGTTTATTGCCGGAGAGCCCGACACCTCCGTTATTGCTATACACCGTAAGTCGCAATCATTTCACGTTTAGCTTGGCTTGGTTGTGAGCGCTTGTAGGCCGCATATCGTACGTCGTACATATCACCTCAACACTCTGGTGAACCAACGCCTGGAGAAGACGCAA
>JAYJMJ010261540.1:0-19688 GCA_036873875.1 Laminaria ephemera | reverse complement strand
TGCCGTATCTTCGTCGACGTCGTACTCTGTAAACCTGAAGGCCACGACCTTGTGGTCCGCACGTATGTTCAAAATTGGGGCAACGACGGTCGTGGTGGTTTCCGTTTCCATCGCGTAGAAATAGAACACCTGCCGAAGCAGTTGAAGTGGTGCGCAGAACAGACGGATAGGACCTTTGGTTACCGTGATTGGCACCTCCGCCCCGGTACCGAACCAGGCTGGTACAAACCTTAACCTCGGACTGCAAATTGAACCACGATATCGAGAAACAAAGCTATGACTCAAAGACGTTTGATTAGCAAACCACGCGTGAAATGTGTGTTCACGATCGCCATCGTCGCCTTACCTGCTCGTGTTGGTAGGTGGTGATCGCTGGCAACGCGACAGGGACAACCTCGACCGTCGTCGATGGGGCTTCCCGGGTGACATTCTGCACGTACATTGAATAACAAAACATGGGTCGAGTTGAACGCCGTACCGAACTCATCGGGACAGCCACCAAACTACAGCGGAGATTTACAGACAAGCCTTAAGGGCATTCAACTTGGATATTGTTTGGTGGTGACGGCTGGCAGACTGCAACGATGATCGCGCTCAGGCCGGACTTGGTCGTTTCATCAATGCCGTTGGGTTGAACCGCGACCGCCAATATCGCGTAACTCGGAATATATGGGTAAGGCAACCGTCGTTGTCGGTCACTCATCTCGTTTATTGCCGGAGAGCCCGACACCTCCGTTATTGCTATACACCATGGGTCGAAAGCATTTCACGTTTACCTTGGCTTGATTGTGACCGCTTGTAGGAACAATATCGTACGTCGTACATATCACCTCAACCCTCTGGCGAACCAACGCCTGGAGACGACGCAATGCCGTATCTTCGTCGACGTCGTACTCTGTAAACCTGAAAGCGACGGCCTTGTGCTCCGAACGTGTGTTCAAAATTGGGGCAACAACGGTCGTGGTCGTTTTAGTCTCCATCGCGTACGAATAGAACACCTGCCGAAGCAGTTGAAGTGGCGCGCAGAACAGACGGATAGGACCTTTGGTTACCGTGATTGGCACCTCCACCCGGTACCGAACCAGGCTGGTACAAACCTTAACCTCGGACTGCAAATTGAACCACAATATCGAGAAACAAAGCTATGATTCAAAGGCTTGTAATTAGCACATCGCGCGTGAAATGTGTGTTCACGAGCGCCATCGTCGCCTTACCTGCTCGTGTTGGTAGGTGGTAATTGCTGGCAACGCGACAGGGACAACCTCGAGCGTCGTCGAGGGGGCTTCCAGGGTGACATCCTGCACGTACATTGAATAACAAAACATGGGTCGAGTTGAACGTCAGTACCGAACTCGTCGGGACAGCCACCAAACCACGACGGAGATTTAAAAACAAGTCTTAAGGGCGTTCAACTTGGATATTGTTTGGTGGTGACGGCTGGCAGACTGCAACGATGATCGCGTTCAGGCCGGACCTGGTCGTTTCATCAACGCCGTTGGGTTGCATCACGACCGCCAATACCGCCAAACTCGGAATACTTCGAGGTATATGGGTAAGGCAACCGTCGTTGTCGGTCACTAATCTCGTTTATTGCCGGACAGCCCGACACCTCCGTTATTGCTATACACCATGGATCGAAAGCATTTCACGTTTGGCTTGGCTTGGTTGTGATCGCTTGTAGGCCGCATATCGTACGTCGTACATATCACCTCAACACTCTGGTGAACCAACGCCTGGAGAAGACGCAATGCCGTATCTTCGTCGACGTCGTACTCTGTAAACCTGAAGGCCACGACCTTGTGGTCCGCACGTATGTTCAAAATTGAAGCGACGACGGTCGTGGTGGTTTCCGTCTCCATCGCGTAGAAATAGAACACCTGCCGAAGCAGTTGAAGTGAGGCGCAGAACAGACGGATAGGACCTTTGGTTACCGTGATTGGCACCTCCGTCCGGTACCGAACCAGGCTGGTACAAACCTTAACCTCGGACTGCAAATTGAACCACGATATCGAGAAACAAAGCTTTGACTCAAAGGCTTTTGATTAGCACACCGAGCGTCAAATGTGTGTTCACGAGCGCCATCGTCGCCTTACCGGCTCGTGTTGGGGTGTGCCAATGGCTGGCAACGCGACCGGGACAACCTCGAGCGTCGTCGAGGGGGCTTCCCGGGTGACATCCTGCACGTACATTGAATACAAACGCATGGGTCGAGTTGAACGTCAGTACCGAACTCGTCGGGACAGCCACCAAACTACGGCGGAGATTTAAAAACAAGCCTTAAGGACGTTTACCTTGGATATTGTTTAGTGGTGACGGCTGGCAGACTGCAACAATGATCGCTCTCAGGCCGGACCTGGTCGTTTCATCAACGCCGTTGGGTTGCATCGCGACCGCCAATATCGCCAAACTCGGAATATATGGGTAAGGCAACCGCCGTTGTCGGTCACTCATCTTCTTTATTGCCGGAGAGCCCGACACCATCGTTACCGCTATACACCATGGGTCGCAAGCATTTCACGTTTGGCTTGGCTTGGTTGTCAGCGCTTGTAGGCCGCATATCGTACGTCGTACATATCACCTCAACACTCTGGTGAACCAACGCCCAGAGAAGACGCAATGCCGTATCTTCGTCGACGTCGTACTCTGTAAACCTGAAGGTGACGACCTTACGGTCCGGACATGCGTTCAAAATTGGGGCAACGACGGTCGTGGTCGTTTCCGTCTCCATCGCGTAGAAATAGAACACCTGCCGAAGCAGTTGAAGTGGTGCACAGAACAGACGGATAGGCCCTTTGATTACCGTGATTGACACCTCCGCCCTGGTACCGAACCAGGCTGGTACAAACCTTAACCTCGTACTACATATTGTACTACGACATCGAGAAACAAAGCTATGACTCAAAGGCTTGTAATTAGCACATCGCGCGTGAAAGGTGTGTTCACGATCGCCATCGTCGCCTGACCTGCTCGTGTTGGGGTGTGTCAATGGCTGGCAACGCGACCGGGACAACCTCGAGCGTCGTCGAGGGGGCTTCCCGGGTGACATCCTGCAAGTACATTATATACAAAAACATGGGTCGAGTTGAACGTCAGTACCGAACTCGTCGGGACAGCCACCAAACTACGGCGGAGGTTTACAGACAAGCCTTAAAGGCGTTTAAGTTGGAAGTTGTTTGCTGGTGACGGCTGGCAGACTGCAACGATGATCTCTCTCGAGCCGGACTTTGTCTCGTCATCAACGCCGTTTGGTTGCATCGTAACCGTTGATATCACAAACGTCGGAATCTATGGGCAAAGCAACCGTCGGTTTAGGTCACGCATCTCGTTCGTTGCCGGAGAGCCCGAACCCAACCGTCGTTTTAGGTCACGCATCTCGTTCGTTGCCGGAGAGCCCGAACCCTCCGGTACTTGCTATACGCCGCAGCTAAAAGTGTTTCACGCTAAGCTTGGCTTGGTTGTGCGCATATGTAGGCCGCATGTCGTATGTCGTACATATCACCTCAAACCTCTGGCGAACCAACGCCCAGAGAAGCCGCATTTCTGGATCTTCGTCAAACCCGTGTAGTGTAAACCTGAAAGTGATCACGTTGGTCTCCGTCCGTGCGTTCGATGTTGGGACGACAACGGTCGTGGTTGTTTCCGTTTCCACCGCGTAGAAATCGAAAATCTGCCGAAGCAGTGAAAGTGAGGCCACCCGAACAGACGGAAAAAACCGGTAGTTACCATGCTTAACGCCACCGGTCCGCTGCCGCCGTATGACGGGATATTAAATTAGCGATACACACCGGGATACAAAGGCTCATGGGAAGTACCGACGGCATGTATTTCTCCAGCGGTGTGTGCTTAACAATGCGGTGGTTCGAACCCTGCTGCGTCCAGCCCTTATGGGCGCGTTTTACAGGAGAACTTTACGGGACACACATTGTTCAACCATGAGAGCAGGCGGCCGAAGGGAACTCCGACAAACCAAGGCTACACTCTACTGACCTTCCCCGCGCTCGGCGGCAGCAGCAAGTGCTCGTAGTCATCCCAGAGGCCGTCCTCGCGTTCAGGCTCGATGGTCGCATTTCCCCCCACAACGAATCGGGGTTGAACATGCCCGCGCCAGCTGTGTGAGTTCAAAGCACTGCACGCGAACGTAAACGGCGATTGTGCGTTGTTGAATAAATAGTTTGTTGGTGGATTCACGAATGTCTAAGGCGTTCACCCGACGAATGTGTTGAGCCTACGAAAAGCACCACGGAGCAGTTTCAGTGTTCGGTACGGAGCGCCTAACTTGGGATATGATTGTGATCGCGTGGTCACCGAAGTGCGCATTTTCTATGGCGTGCGATATTTGGTGTAGAGAGTCCCGTTCTTCGCTTTTGTTCTGTTTCGGTGGTGTCTCACTGCAGCCTGTACTACGAGTCCCATTTGACTTGCCGATACCAATCATGCTAGGGATCATCACACGCAGACCATATTTACACCGGCATGCACAGGTCCTGCAGGTAGCACCAAACCCTGAGGGCTAGCTTTGCAGAATTCCAGTGGTCCAGCGGAAGTCACATGGCGCTACAAGTCCTATCTAACGAGTCGCGACAATCCACCCGCGTCCGGTACTACCCAGGTGCCGTACCCTCTGTAGTCCGTAGGCATTTCAGAGACAAGTTGACGACAGGAAAACAAGCAGCATATACAGCACAACGAAATCTTTGACAACAAATGCGGTCTTGTAGGCGCGAGAAAACAGATGTGAACTACCACCGTTGTACCCACCAACACGAACGGCGGCGGAGTATGAACGACTCGCTCTTTTCGGGAAGGTAGATTTGTCTCTCCGCTAATCTTGTTATTCGTCGAAGCCATCTTGCCCAGAAGGAATTGAGGTGGTGCAATTGAAATACCTTTGTTGGCGAGAATCTATTGGTGCAATCTCGATGAGAACCACCAAATGAGAATGTTGTAGAATGACAACAGCACGTGCTTGATTGGCACCAAGGGGGTGACGAGGTGTTTACTTCCCTGCTCACGCCCGGTACTTCTTGGACGCCGAACGCCGTTTCTTTGTCACTTGTTCGACTCTATGCACACCTTGTTGAAGCGTGTAGCAGCTCCTGGAGCAAACTGTAGTTTTCCGCTGACCACGTGACGTCACCCTCCACACCTTCGTTGGTTTCGACAGACGTTTCGGATGCATCGCAGCTGTCCTCAATTCCGGTGGTCCCAAACCCGTTTTGGAGGTGGACCTGTTGGGCGGAGGGTCAACGCATTACTGTAGTCCGAGCAGGCGAAGCAGACGTTCATACCGCGTGCGTGTTTTACGAAACGAAACAAAACAATTATATAATCAAGGCTTCCTCTGGAAGATCTGGTCCCGCACGTACAAACGACTTGCTCCAGTCTTGGGTTTTTGCGCTCGTTGCGAATGACCCGATTATCGTCGTCGCCCCGTATTGGTGCGGCGCTTTGCCAGATAACAATCCTCGCGCTAAAGCAGGACCCCGAACTATCGTGGGTTAATGTAGTACTTTGTAGGACTAGGTCGTGACAAACTATTCTCCTCGCATTAAACTGGGACCCCGCACAAAAGGGTACCGCACAAACGCGGGACCATGACTGTATGTCAAACATGAATGCAATGCCGCACCTGCACGTAGATTCACAAACAACGTCCGCCATTCAATGTCACCCCAGCAAAAAACTCGAAACCCCATAAAGCATTAAACGAAGAAAAAACGGTTAATGCGTTCATGCTGTCGACTCCCGGCGCTCATCTTACGTATGGTTGTGCAGAACACGGACGCTCGTGTCCAACACGATGAGCTATAGTCACGATGACATGTGCTGTACGGTAGGGGTATCATAGCACCTACTGTAGTTCGTCTGAGCCTCCTCAGTTAAGGAGTTCTGCACCTCACACGATCAAAAATTAGAGGAAAATGTAAGCTTTCTCCGTCGAGAAATCCCATCGGCTAAGTATACATCGAAAACTAGTACCGGGTAATACGGGGGACCATAGTAATCAGGACCAAATATGGTTAGTAAAAACGGTTGAATATATAGGTTTTTGTGTTTGTCGTGGGTCCTAATTACTATGGTCCTCCGTAATAGTGTAAGGTACAGACGGTATTCCAACGTTATTGGGTAGTCCCTCAGTGGAGGAAACTCGTCGGTCAAGCATGTTTTGGCAAAAACTTGCTATCCCTGCCGCAGCACGCCTCCGACCGCGCATAAAAACGAGTGTTCCTGAGCAGATAAGGCGCCTCACCTGTTCCTCCGTATCGGTGGCATTTGCTGGATTCGGGGGGACGTCATAGGTCCCCGGGGCTGGCGTCGTATTCTAATCGGTGACGGTTTGCGCGTATGATAAGTCGGATTGTGAACGGAAACATAAAGGCAAGGGTTTGTGATGTCAATGAGGCTGATGAGCAAATGTCGCAGTGACCGTTATCGAACATCTACAGTATGAGCATGTGGTCGCGCTCGCAGTGTCCTCGACAACACTATATACACCGCAATCGTTTGGCAAAATATAACGTGCACCTTAAAAAACGGCAAGCAAACACGAAACGTAGGGAACCGAAAAACCTAATCACGGTCGCGCGTTAGGCGTCGGTGTCGTCAATTGTTCTCCCCAGTTGACGCTCAGCAGAGTACCGAGGATCTGAATCAATTAGTATTGTGGTGGCCATCCGACAATGTGCAGCATGAACTTCAAGGTCGATCACTCATAAACGTTCCCAGAAAATAGAAGAAAACCAAGGGAAGACCGCAAAAAAGGAAATCTATGTTCAACCGATCGGATCGTCTGCATCTGAAGAGCAGCTATGAATACAAACGTTCGTCCCTTACGTCGCGCTCCTTTCTCTTACGACGTGTTGCATTTGGTCGGATGGAAATGTCCGATTGTCCCCAAAAAAATCTTCATGCATTGTCCAAACATATCTTAATAGTAATTTTAACATGGTCCCCCTGCCAAGATATCGAGACTCCTCCCAAACCGAACCAGACGTGGTCAGTCACAACACAAATCATAGACAGGCATGAACAATTTTCCGGCCGTTGCACTAAGCATAATGAGGTCAATTCATAGCAGGTTCCGCAAGAAATGGATTTTCCTTAAGTTTCCTCAAACACAGACTGGAAAGTGGCCCCATTAGAGTGAGGGGCTCCCACTAGTGCCGGGATGTGCCAACCCACTATACCGTTACTATTCAGGGCATCGGCACTATGGAGAATAGGGATACTATTAAGAAAGTTCCAATCGCGCCAAACGATTTCACCGGCACTATAGAGAGCAGCGGCGCTATTCAACCAATCCTATTGGGCGCCCCCCACTGTTGTTTTACCGAAGACAACGCAGATCGTCACGGTTTAGATACGGATCAAACCGTGTTTCTTCCAGGGATGTCTGCAACCTGGTACGGATGTTGGTACCTAACGGCTGTAACTTAAAACCAGATTTTTCCGGTACCTTCCGTTTATACCCGCAAATAACTTTACGTGAAATGGACGAGCACTGCTGCTCTGCTGCTGGAAAAAGCGTACGTCTTCTGTTGAATACGGAGGCGTTTTCATTCAGGGTATAGGGGACGCAAACCAATAACCACCGCTGTCCGAATAAACTACCCAACAAGTCCGGTATCAGTTATAACAAGTACCGGCTTATCTATGTACATCCCTGGGTTCTTCTGGTAACCGCAGCTCAATCCCGGGTGAAAACGTTGAGAGGCACGACTATTCTACTCACCGATGGAGCTGGAAGTCGGGGGGGAGCGTCAACATTATACAGCGCGCATCCCTCTCCGGCTTTAATACTGTCCGCAACAACACGAGGGGGCAAAAGAGACGCCATGTCAGCAAGGAGCGGCCATCTCGACATCAGCACTTCAATGGTGGCTGTTCCAAAAATGCAAGGGGCATATTTTATTTTCGTGAGTGATCTTTCTGTCCGCTGTTGTTGGTTTCTAGGTTTGGACGGTCGGCGTTTTGGTGGCAGAAGGGCATCGTGTTTTCGGGGATTCTCAATTTTCGTTTGGGTTCTGTGTTTTGGGTTTCACTGTTTGGAAGACCTGTTTTCTCAGGAAGGACATCGGATGAAGTGTCGCTTGGAGAGATGATACCAGAAGCACATAGACGCGTACTATTTTAAAATACGATAGGGGTGCAGCAGGTGGCCTCTTTTAAAGGACCCGCGTTAAGGAAAATCGGTATAGAAGAGACCTCAATTTCCTCCGCACCGTTTTTACCCGCTTTGAGGGACTTTGTCCCTTGTATACAGTGGACATAACACTCATTGCATGACCCTATCTCTCCTTCGAGGGGCCACCACACCGTGTCCCAAATGGAAAACATCGCCTGTATTGCTAGACCCCATACCAGGGACCAACTTTGATAAGGGACGTCGGTATACAAGGGACCCTGCCGCCCCGACGCACTAAGGTCCCTTCAAAGGGGCCACCAACCGTAGCACATTTCGGCCAAAAAACATGTCTTACGACAGACGGGGAGAACTACCCAAAGAACGTTAGAATCTCAGTTGTGTATTTCAAAATACAGTTCTTCGTATACCAGGTATATCTGGGGCATGGGATTATTCATTTGTGTGATATTTATTGAATGTTCTGCTTGAGGTATAGAGCTCTCCTGAAGAGAAGAGTCTCAACACCATTTAGGCGCACCTCTGTCGTGGCACGCGCCCGTACGTCGCAGCTACCGTACTTCACTTGCCTGTGCTGCCACAAATTGTATATTACGGGGGACCATAGTAATTAGGACCAAATATGGTTAGTAAAAACAGAGGAATATGTAGTTTTTTGTGTGTATCGTAGGTCCTGATTACTATGGTCCTCCGTAATAGTTAAGACCGGGGAGTCCCTAAAAGCAGCGTGGCGTTGCAACCCGCATTCGTGCGGCGCAACCTGTTCAAATTTCAGTCTTGCTCGTCGGCCCGGACCCACACTGACCTCAACCGCAACCCTCACCCAAAACCCCAATCCTAGCCTCAATCTTGGGGAGGCTCCAGGTCGACAGAGGCGGTCGTGGGCTCCGCCGCATTTTCGGCGGCGAAAAAACAAAGCGAAACTTTTTGGTCGAAACGAAAGGTCAGCCTCGACCAATAAGGCCGTCGCGCTGCACGAAGGCGGGTGTCGCTGCATACAGGGGCTTCCTGCATAGGGGCATAACTCCTCTTGCTCTAGCTGAGGTCGCGAGGGCCCCCCTATAACTCAGACACATTCCTCCATCGGATTGGGATGGGAACTGGAGCACAAACGCGCGACGCCATCGCCTCTGGGGCCGCGTCCCCAGCCGAGGGGGGACGATAGCTCGTAGCTTCGCCGCAACAGTAGGGTATCTAGTATACCGGCCTCTGGTTTCTCCAGTAGATATTGCCCTGGCTGCGCCAGCCAGTGCCCAGCTCTGCGTGTCACTGTAATACTAATGAAGGCGTCATGAAGCGAACCAAGACTATGGTAATGGGGGCACATTTAACGCCTTTTACTTCTGCCGCTCAATGCAAATACGTTTTTGCTTCGTCCTATGCACCGTCATGATGAACCTGTTTCGTACGCTGCGCCAACAAGAGGTACAGGACTGCTCGCATTAGTGGCCTAAACCCGGTGGTGAAAATGGGAGTGCTCCAGCCTGCCGTAGCCCGGGTCAGTGAATACATACTTCGAAATAAAGCACAGGGGGCGGCCGGGGGAGGTTTAAGCAAAACTAGGTCGGCCATCTTACCAGCTTTCTGGATACTGAACTGTGCCGTCCGGCCATCGGGGGACAAAACCTTCTTCCAAAAGGAGGTCACCACAGCAACTACTGGTGGTTTTGTTGGTTGCTCCTTTTTTTTCCGGCCTTCTCGGTGGTGACGCCTGCACGTCAGAGAACGTATGGTCACAGAGCGTTAGATACGGTAAGCGAGTATATTGACCAAAGACAGTTGTTCGCTCTTACCCATGATAATAATAAGATGGAAAAATAGTACAGCTATCGCTAATAATAGGGATCACATCACACAGTCGTACGATGTAGAACAAGCGGTCTGATCGACTTTCGTTTGGTCAACGACAGTTTCGTGCCTGTCTCACAACGAGGCCCGATCAGAACAATATTAAGTGCTGCATTGCTGCATGCTGCTATCACAGAACGTGACAACACAGACAGCCGGACAACATTTATTTGTAGCGGGGCGAGATGGCTGTTGTTGTGGCCCAGTTGTCACCCATGCTGCCCAACTCGTCGAACCCCTCCACCAATATACGACCAGTGTTCGATAGAGCCTCGAGCTGAGAGTAGAGGGTTATGATAGAGGTTGAGCCACAAGCTGAGAGCAGTCTATTATAGATATTAGCTTCAATCGTCGGGCAATATTCTTCCATCCTAAGGATACCCTCCTACTTGAACGTTATCGTCGTCTATGATAGAAGCCAAGCTGGCTGTAGAGCCGATGCGGTGCTCTCGTGGATGTGATGTTACTATGCGGGGCTGTAGACCGGTGTGCGAGCTCTAAAACTGCTCGTTGGAGTGGGCGCGACGACGCCTCGTCAGCAATCGAGGTCGTGTTTGTGTTTGCGCATTCACTCGTCGTCAGATGTGCTGCCCTCGTGAATGTTGTCGTCGTCGTTGTCGTCTATGACAGAACCTCATGCTGAGAGTAGAGCCGATGCGATGCTATCATGGATGTGATGCTATCGTGCGTAGGTAGAGGACGGTGTGCGGGCTGGATATCTGCCTGTTGGTGCGGGCGCGACAACGCCTCGTCAGCAATCGGCGTCAAATTTCCTTCTCGGAGGGGTGCTTCAAAATTTACTTGAAAATAGAATGGATTGATGTTTCAAACCGTAGTAAGGATTAGACTGGAAAATCGTCTTCGCGGTTTCTATAGGCAAGGGTGATTCTCGATTCCTATGAGCAAGGGTGTTTCACGAAACCTATAGGAAAGGGCGCTTCGTGTTGTTCAAGTAAATACGGCTGTTTGATTGAGCTTCACAAGTTAAGTTCCTGAAGGGGAAAACCAAAGAGCAAACTCTTACCAGGTAGGAATTATTTCAGATGCGTCAGCTGTGAGTTCGACCAGTTGAGTATAATTCTACTCGTACGTGCTCCTTTTTGTTTGACCATTTCGTGACATACTAGGAGCCCTAAACCCCACGACAAAACCGCCACATGCGAAAAACAAACTTTTTTCTCATATGCCTACATATGATAGATCACGACATCTAGCTTACTTTACGCGTGTATCGGTACGTGTCGTGTTTAAATATGGTCGTCAAGTAGAGTGTGTTGTATGCATAGTAAAGGTTACGTTGAGCCTAGAGCCTCTTGGCGACAGCTTGTTGTGCCGGAGTACAAAGTGTACAGCTAATGAGGCGCTGTGGACCGCTGCGAATCGTGAGAGTATGATCAATGGCGCAAACGCTTTAGAACCGCCGTGAAGTTTATTCTGCAAGTATTCCAACTTCTTCGGATCATTTCCCGAGTGGACCCATGATGCTGGTGTGGCCCGAGGCCGGCACTCATTTAACTCCCGATAGAAGAAATATGGGAGAGGAGAGCAATCGAGAAGTAGAAGAAGGGAGTAACCGAGGGAGGGGCAGAGGCCGTCTCTCAAACCATCCATCATAAAAAATAAAAAACATAAGATGTCATGGGCAGAAAACCCTGTCGTACAAACCACAATAAATCGGATGTCGAACTTCCAACTGGTGAATTGCGGTGCTTCCTAAATACCTGATAAAACTTGACCCTGCCAGCTCAGTCAACTACATGCGTACGATACGCTTTTGTATCTCGAAGACTGTTGGTGACTGAGCTGTACTTGTTATTACCCGGCGTTCAGAGTACAAAGCACGCACTGCTGGTTATCAAGTTTATCTTCTGTCTGTTCTGACACTACGCCTACGTACGTTCGTTCGTTGGGCTACTTATACGAGTACTCAGCATAGTACTGCGGTTATAGCCATGAGATTGGATAAGAGTATGCATTGCTGCTGTTATGTTACACGTAGAGCTATGCTACTACAGTCTTCCAGGTACTAGCTACCAGTATAAAGCACGAAATTCTTTTCTCTCTACTGACGTACCAGTACCTACCATGACCCCTCGATGCGTTACCACATCGAAATCAGTTCAATTTCGAAAATCAGCTATGTTATATTGCACTTGTTACTACTCTGCGTGTGGACCTCCTCCTTCAAACGATCGGTCTCGGTGTTGAGCTTGGCTCGAAGGCGGAGCTTGAAAGCAGCTGGTGCCACTCCGAGTGGAACGAACGCTGTCGATCAGTCGACCCCTGGCGATGATAACTCAGCTGATGGTCCGATGATCCCAGATTACGATAATCCAGCGATCCCAGTTATCCCGTATGATGCTATTGCTCCAACTGATGTTCCGATGATCTAAGACGAGATTAATCCAGCGATCCCGGATGCAGCTGCTCCTATGTGAAATAGCGATCCAGATGGCGTTGCTCCGGGGATTCCATGCGAAGAAGCTTTGGTGATATCAGCTCCGGTGATCCCATGGGGTGTTGTTCCGGTGCGCGATGGCGGCCCGGCGACCCCAGCCGCTGATGCTCTGATGGTCCCATATACTGATTCTCCGGCGACCTCGGGTGGTGCTCCAGAGGTCCAGAGCGATGCTGTTCCCCGGGGAAGATAGTATGTTGGTGTTTTGTTGGAGATTTTGATCGCCCTGTGCTTGTCTTCCTCCGAGATCCAAAATGGATCTCTCTCGGTGTGGGCGAAATCCAAACACTCATCCGCGGGTTTCGCCTGCGGTACTTTCTCCGTGAGTAGCTGGGCAGGGGTGATCTTGTCGTACGCTGCCTCGAAGGTTCCTTCGGCGAAGGCGCCTGATCCCGTACTGGCGGCCATGTGATGCGGTACGTCTTGTGCGACCCGATCCGAAGTAGGAGGGGCAACCCGGGGCAAGAAACCACGTGTAACCCCGTACAATATTGCAGTCGTGATTCCTGTCGATTTTGCTCCAGCTCCTGCTGATGAGAATGCTCCAGCCCCTATCGGTGACACTTCTGCCCCTGGTGAAGATACTTTGTCGCTTGTCGATGAAACCCACGTTGACGACGCTCCAGCCCCTGGTGAAGATGCTTCAGCTCCCGTCGACGACGCTCCGGCTGTTGATACTGATACTTTAGCTGCCGTCGATGACGCTCCGGCTATTGTCGATGTCTTGCTCTCCTGCAGAATGGTGCTCGAGTTGTGCTGCAGTCTGTCCTGGAATAATGCACGTTGGCGCTCTGTCTCGACCCCAGTGCCCTCCCCAGGCTGTCCTGGGCTTACGCAAGTTAGCGCGTCGTCTCAACGACAGTAGACTCTTCGGGCGTGCTGTTACCGCCCCTTAGCATGCACCTGTTCTTGTTCGCAAGGCTACGTCTATGCCGCTCGGATGCCCTCTTCCGCTGGGGTATTACCATCGCGGCGTACTCCATGGCGATGCTGGAGCTGACGCAGAGCTCTTGGAACTCGTTCAGTGTGTACCTGCCACCCTTGGTGTTCGCGCATACGTGTACTGCAAGCACCCCAGCAGGTGTTGGTGACGTCTCCTGCCTCCCAGGGCGTGAAGAGTTTTGTCGTATGAGTACCGACCCTTGTCCTTCGGGTGTGGGTTCAGCGGAAACCTTTTGATGACGTGTCCCCAGATGGTGCCAGTTATAGTCGCGAATACCAGGACTACAGCGAGCTTCTTAAACCAGTCTCTGAGATAGGCGAGACTTATGATGTGCAGTCCGTCGTCGAATACGACCAACAGCAGAGCTCGCAAGATGTAATCGCGAAGATTGTTGATGCTGTCGTACAGTATATACGCAAGGCTTGTTCGAGATTTTTGTGGTCCGTATCAAGAAGACACAAACAAGATGAAGTTATCAGCCTAAACGTAGCATAGTTCTGGGGGCTTCACACAGGTTTCAGCAGTCCAAAACTACAGTAATGCCATAGTTGTTGTTGGACGCACCGTGTGTAATCACTAGACTCAAACAAGTACTTCGCACCGCTTCACTCGCGTACTCCAGTTTTATTCGAGGTTTTTGCGGTCCGCGTCAATTGAAAGATGCAGCAGTGGTGATTGTAGTACCCTGGCGCAGTATAGGCCCAGAGGGTCTGTGACACAGTTTAGCAATCTAAACCACCGCGGTGCAGCAGCTTTAAAGGACACTTGTTTTGTGTAGAACTTTGCACACGTGCAATACAACAAATAGCTCGTACCGCTTCAATCGCGTCTGATACTCAAGTTTTGTTGGAGAGATCTGTTGTCGGGCGAAGAAGCAGCGATAGTTGATGATGTCACATCAATGTAACGTACTGGTATGCCACAGGGGGTCTCTCGCACAACAATATCAGCTGTCCGAACCGCAGCTAGCAGTACGAAATGTTTGATGAACGTTGCTTTGTATAACCGTGCGCACACGCAGCTGTACCTACCACCGTTGTTGTTAAGTCCAATACGACGAATACGTCGGTCAAACGTAACGACGAATCTCCTCAAATGTACACAGAGTCTCTCACACTTATCAACAATCCGAACCACAGCCGTGCAGCAGTTGTACTGGATGAGATATTAGTGACGTAAAGATGGGGTATGTAGCTCATACCACTTGAGTCTAGTTCGCTCGCGGTGTGCTATCGTGAAACGTACCGTCGTTGTAGCCGGTGTCTAATTCCACCAAGAGTTTCTGTTGATTGTGTTTTGGTGCGTGGTACGGATATGGCAATGGTTGAATATATTATTAATATTGAGTTCCTATAATAGATTGGCTCTAATGTTGTGGGATATTCATATCGGAATATCCTCGGGTTCGGCGGCTTTTCCCGCGGATGTTTTTCCCGTGTGACTTTCACTTTGCCTTATTCTTTCTTCTTTTCTGCTTACTCTACTTGTCTTCTATATTTCGACAATGGCTACGTGGACGCTGAAGGAACGCGGCTAATATATACTACTCTTCTACTATTCTCTGTCGGCAACCGACCCCTTTACCCAGCTACTGTCCGCCAGCGGGTAAACCTTTGAGACTCCAAACGTCAAGAAACACGATATATCGATATATCGCAAAAGTGCGATCGAACGCGCTTTAGGTGCTGTGAGGACACTCCCGGGTGAGGAAGAGAGCTGAGGACCCTTACTCGAATCATGCCTGCGAGCGAGTTCGATGTGGCCTGGAGGGCGTTGGTGGATGTGACAGAGAGGGCTGAGTGGTCCTACCGGGCGAAGTTGGTGGAGCTACGATTACTGACCGCAAGGTGCCGTAATCTCGAGGAAGTCATCGAGCTTGGCCGATACCACGAAGTAGCGGTAGAATTCGAGGAGATCTGCCAAATCGAAACTCGACTCGAGCACACACGATCCGCCATTCTAAAGTACTCTAATATTCTACACGATCTGCGAGGACTCCCACAACAGGAGGAGATGCGGAAGGAACCGCAGCCTGTTGCCCAGATGCAAGGGAAGGGTGCGAGCGTGGCCAGACGTGAGCCTAACCTTGTAGCCCCACTTGGTACTTCGGAAGAGAGCGCTGCACCGCAGCAGCAGGAGCGGAAGCAGCAGCGGAAGCAGATGCCAGAAAAGGACGATGTCGTTTTTCCTGATGATGGGACACTAGAAGGAAAAGGGCTGGATGATATGGTGGTTGAGGTGGTGAGATCTGATATGGTGGTTGTGGCTGAAGGGAGGAAACAAGGAGGAAGAGGGGAAGAGGTAGAGACTGGCAAGGGTGAGGCGCAGCAGGCGCAGGAGCTATTGCCACAGCCACTGCCGGCGCAACAGCAGCAGCAGCTGCTGACCACGGTGGCACCCCCTGCTTGGCCGCCCCTTCCTCTAGCTGAATTCGAGGACGATCAAAGCGAGAGCGGGAGGGGGTGTTGGGATGACAAGCGGTTTCTTGGTGGTTTTGTTGGAGAGCTGAACTACGAGTCGTATTCGTCGTGCTGCGTGGGAGCGAGTGATGGTCAGCCCAACGACGTGCGAGAAAGCGCTGGCATCGGCACGAGCTGGGGAACTTCAAAGGAGAGCGCTGGCCGGCGCTGGCGTCTCCGTGGAGAAGGTTTCCCTCCGTTTGGGCCGGATTTACCCAGGTTTTATGGCCTCTCTCTGCTGTGTGAAATTGGTGTGCGTGGATTTTGTTTTTTCGGTTTCTCGCTCGGCATCTCTCATACTGTATCTGGTATGATTTTGGTATTTGCTCTCATGTATACCTGATTGATAATACAGCAAGAATATCGTAGGAAGCCTGTGACTGCTGATTGTCACCCTCCTATAATAGAGACAATGTAATAGTTGAAATGGCCCCTTCGCCCCTAGCGGGCATACAACGTTTGGTATAAAAACATGTCAGGTTGCACCCCCAGCCAGAGCTGTTTTGTGACTGCTTGCGACGAAAATTTTGCTTTGCTTGGTTTTTGCTTTCTACTCGAGTAGACTGAGACTGAGGCATGAGACGATCATGGGATGCTGGGTAGGGTATACGAAGGTTAGGCCGCACTGCATAAGCAGCGCTGATGATGATGCCATCTGTTGCAGTTGGTACAAAATCGTTAGCATGCAGCAATGAGACAAGGGCTCTCCTAGATTGCATGCTTATACGTACAACTGATGAGTCCCCAGTTAGCACCGACTTGTGATCTTCTACCTCTCAGTATGAAAAACAATAGTTTTGTATTTTGGTTCATTTTCAATCAACCGTTTGACCCACGACTGAAAAAGTTCGGCGATCTTTTGTATCTGAGAATTTTCTACGCGGTTAATATGATACCACAATCTGTTTCTACAGATTATAGGTAAATGGTTAGACTATGAACTTTCGGGCATGGTCGTGCCTCGCGAAGCGGTTGATTGACGGTCTTTTGTCCTATACAGTACTGTGTACCTCCGGGATACCTGCAGCGGGGACCCCACTATTGTATGGTCATTAAATTAAGAAACTACTCGTGATACAAGGCATGAACCAAATGTGGTCGTGCCTCGCGAAGCAGTTGATGTCGGTATTTTTGTCCTATATAGTACTGTGTACTTCCTATATTTTACTGTGTACTTCCGGGGTACCTGCAGCGGGGACCCCACTATAGTGCGGTCATTTTCACCTGGAAAGAGTTTGGTTTGGACAAGAAACTGCTGGTGAAACCCAGGACTATTTACGTATTGTATAGTCTGGTGGTGGAGATGTGTATGTGTGTTCTTCACATTAAACTGATATTTCCACCCCGAAAACTTTTTTGGTGGGAACCACGGTGACAGCTATGCTCTACTGCACTGTGAGTAGTTAACCTGATTATGCATGTGATGGTGACAGCTGTGCTTTGCACCGCAAAAGTGCTAAATGCTGTACAACGTCACAGGATAGTGACCCCCCCAGTAATATGAACACGGCTATTCATGAAATGAGTACACCCCCATTAATAGCGGCTGTTGTACGTTATTAATGCGTCCAAATCCATTGATCATGGGGGGAGGTTGGATACTCTTGTAGTCCAGAGGTGCCCAACGTGTTGTGTACGTATTACACGATGTCGAGTAATGCTGAGTGCAGACGAAATTGCTAGCACCCCTGCGTTTGTTACGCGAGTTTACCAGACACCGTATTGTATACAGTCGTCCCCGCTTTAAAGACGCACATCGGTATTGTTTTTAAGCGTATTTAACGCGGGGAAGCGTCTTTAAGATTCAGGGGACGATAACTCACCGTCCCCGGGGTCAATGGAGGCGCAACATACGTCAAAAGACGCGCCGTTGCAGCAGGGATACTAGCACGAAACGAGAACACCATAAACCTGATGATCACAACGTGGCAGTGGTTGAAAGTCGCACGTACTATATAACCAAGTTGTTAGTTGCTGAACCTAACTTAGTGACACTCCACCCCCCACAATATACTTCGAAAAGTGGGTAGTGTGGCAGGACGACATTTTTTTATGACAGCAGTGCACTGCTGCTGCTGCTGTTGTTGTTGTTGTTGTTGTTGTTATTGCTGTTATTATTTGTTTTGTCGTTGTCCTCACGTTGAAAATCTTGCCGACGTATCGTCACCACCGAAAAAAACCCGTACCGCCGTTCCAACTCTGATACGATACACCTTCTCTGTCACAGGCTACTTACCAAACAGGGACATAACCACCTACACACGAAACACAGACGAAACATAAACTAGAAAATATGGGTGAAGATAGACAACAACCAGAAAAAAAACAAGAGAAATATACCGAAAAAAACAGAGCCCATCGCTCCTGCCCAAAAGGTCAAAGTCGGGCACAACATAGAACAAATTACCAAGCCAAGCATAATATCATGAAAACGGTCCAAAGACAACCACGAAAACAACAAATTTGCACTGGTGCTTCGTTGAGAGAGGCATAGACTTCATCTTGCATGTTGTATCACCACATGTCGTCGTGCCGGAGGCAGACGAACCGCCGGCAGACGAGAGGAATCTATCCATACCCACACGCAGTAGCAACAGCAGCAGCAGCAGACCGCTCTCTGTGCAGTTCTACAGGTGTGAGCTGCAGCAATTTGGGGGTCCCGTGTGGTAGAAATCCAACACCCCTCATGTTGTGTATAATCCGCGGGACACCCCAGTTCTGGAATATTGTGCATCTTTAAAGCGGGGAGTTGACTTAAGCGGAGCGTCTTCAGAGCGGGGACGACTGTAGGTTAAAAGTTTATTATGTGTAATATGTGGAAAAAACGTAAGGAGCCCCCAAATGTGGGAGGTGTCTCTGTTAGTAGTATGAACTGAGCTCCGTCTCGAAAGGGATGCGTGGTCAATGGTCAAAATACGAAGTAAGGCAAGCAACACATGAGTACGCCCCCACCCCTGCCCCCATCTTCTACGTAGTCAAAATGGGGGATATAGGGGGAATCCTTTCCCCCCCCTCCGACGCCACGGTGCCGTCAGCCCCTTTAATGCACCCCAAAACATAACCAAAAGGCTACATGTGCGTTGTGGGCGTCTTGCCAGAGCGTTCGATTTAAATTTGAGCCTGGTGTGGGGCACGCACGGGCAACTGACCTGGCCTGTTTTCCCTATAACCCCGATTGACCGAAAACCACGGGGGCATACCCCCCCCTTTGATCATTGCGTTACCAGGTACAGTAGTAGTACGTACTATAAAAAATACGATTTCGTAAAACCAAGAGCAGGAGAGAGATCACTAGGGGCATTCGCGTTCGAGACCAACCGCATGTTGCATCATGACTCGACAACATAACAACCCAAGCATCAGGGCTGGACCTCTGCTGACCTGCCACATATTCAAGGAGTACACAGGGAGTATGGCGTATCTACACTCGGCACGTAAGCTTCGCTTACGACAACGAACAATAGCTCGCTATGTAGCTCTTTTGCGTACAAACCCTGTAGATTCCAGTTCTTTTTTTTTTTTTTTGCTCGTCCCATCTATTATCTTCGCACTTTTTACTTTCATTCTCCTTCTCCCTCCCTAGTAGTCGTAACTCGGATCCGGGGTCACTTCCGCCCTCCCCAATACGGTACGCGCCTTCGTTTTTATCGCGGGAATAATTCAGCACTTTCCTCCCTCGTCGACTCGCATCGAATTGTGCTTACCCACGCTATAATATGCTCTCGGCAGTTGGTGTCTCAGAAAAAGAAATTTCCATACGGAGATTCGAACCCGTGACTCCAACCTTAGTAGTCTTCGAGGTTAACCACTTTGACCACCGGGGCGACCGGCTTCTAT
>JAYJMJ010261535.1:0-14549 GCA_036873875.1 Laminaria ephemera | reverse complement strand
CCCCCCCCCCCCCCCCCCCCCCCCCCCCCCCCCCCCCCCCCCCCCCCCCCCCCCCCCCCCCCCCCCCCCGGGACTCAGTTCATGCATAGCCGTAGTCATATGACCATTGATCCTCGAATCCTTATAAGGCCGGGACGGAGCACGTCGGGTTTCACCAACCAGGCAGACATCGCGTGCACCAAGCGCGGAGCGCCGTGAGGTGTTCGGCGAGTCGCATGAGGGTGAGCTGCACCCTACTAAGAACCACTTGTGAGGCGAACTTTCGCACTTTGTGCCCACTTTCTTTCATATCCGATGACAGCTTCGAATGATTTTGTTGGTTTTCTGGTGTGGCTACTTCCAGAGGCAACAACGGGGATACCATGTAACTTCTTCGTGGGTTCCTTACCATATACACACTACCTACGTTATATCATCCCCCTTGCACAGAGTTTAGGCTCTCCACTCCGCACAATCTGATCCAACTCGACCACCATCTTTAGTACCGCCAAAACATAAACACCAAAAAACAAGACGGTACTCTGATGGTCTAGCTCACGTAGTGAGATGCTTATTTTTTCAGCGTCGTTGCCAACCGACACCAACCCCGTAAGTGTAGGGGTGGGAGGTACACCCGGTTTGGCTATGTCGACGGTTGGATACTCAAGCATCTAGTGAAATGCGTGTTTTTGTCGCAGCGAAAAAACATCTTCCACGGCGAAGGCGCATATCGCGAAACCGACAATCATGCATATATATATATATGGCCACCACTCTCGCGAATGGCTCCGAGGATCCAGAAAAAGAAGCCTTTAGGGGGAACCCCTTGCAATAGCCTTTGTCCACAACCACAAGACAGACAGCATGGCAGACGACGCTTGCTACGATTACGGGTAAACACTTTCGTCCATTTATTTTCTGACTGGCATAGGTTCTCAACTACGGAAACACCCAACAACGTTAGAAGAACACTTGGGTTGTAGAGCGTGATTCGATATATATCTACCGCTTTTTACCGGGTGATTCACCGGGCTAAACGAAACATTTACGATGAAAGTGTACGCATGCGTGACGTATGTTTGGTGCACCCCTATAGTTCAAATACTCATGTGCATAGACGCATTCTACGATAGAGGCAGCATATTTAGAACAAAAGTTTCTTCAAGGACGAGGCTCCCGAACCCCAAATCGTCGGAATTTCAAAATTGTTTTTGCGATAATTTTAATTGAATACCAAGTCCATGATATTGTTCATCGGGTAGCACTTTTAGTTTTACCCAGATGAGGTTTTGAGAGAGGTATAGAGCTCCTCAAGCGAGGAGCCTCAAAAGAAAAATGGTGCACATTTATCGTAGCATGCGTCCATATTCAACATCATTGGCGGGTGCTTACTTCTCGATGTCGCACGAGCCGTCTTCGCAGGTGTTGCCACATATTTGCGCCTGGGGCACCACTCGCACGGCCAAGGCGGCTAGCGCTGTTCTGACAAAGCTGTTACCATACACCTGAAAAAAATTAAAAAAAAACAAACGAACACTGCTTATCACAAGGGGGAGTTTAGAAATGAATATTCTCTGGAGGCACCCGGGTATGTCCCCGAGTACGATGATATCAACATGGTTTGGCACCCGAACACCCCAGACCAACTTTCCTTACAAACCACACCCTTGTATCATGTTAGTAATATTTTTATTCGTACTTGAATCAGAGTTGTTATTAGTTGTAGCATGTTTTCCACCCGGCAATGCTCAGAGTGAGTGTCAAACACAAACGTAGCATCAATAGAAGACCACTACTGCTGCATAATAAAAAACTATGGTGTCACTACCTTGGCCGTGTACGTACCATAATGTGCAGCATAACAAGCTCCTCTAACGTTGATCACTCTCAAACAACCCCCAGAAAGAACAAAATCAAGCAATATAAAAAAGGAAAAAAAAACACTTGCTGTGGTTACACGTGGGATGTTGTCCACAATTTGCTACTCGTTGCGTGGAGGCGCCCACTACTTTGCCGACCGCCGTACGTGTCCACGTATTTTATCCTTTGTTTAGATACAATTTGTTCTGTTGACGAGTACCGTGGAAAAAACGACTGATCCGATCCTTCTTCGTGTTTTATGCTTTTGAGGGCAGATAGGTGCCGCCTCTACGTTTCCTGGACAGCCTTCATATCATGTTGCCGGGTGAAACACGGACGATCTGAATGATCTAAAACATGTTTGCTGGGTTGAATCTGTGTTACACAAATCGTTCACAACATACCAAATGAACCGATCAACGATATAAAAGATCTAGATCGTATTCAGCCAGATGGACGGTAGTGCGGGCGTGCCGCCGTTCAATACGATGGATAAATCCCTCCCTAGGCGAAACGTGGCTTGTGCGACATTGCCGACTCCGTACTATATTGGTTAGGAAGTCCGGAGCTATAGGCTGTACAGTACGCTACTTTACAGGCTTGCACTATCCATCTGGACATATATATTTTGCCATACCTTCGCATCATGCAATCGTATCGTGCCCCAACGATGTATTACGCAACACCACGAGGAAACACGATGAACCCACGACGTAATAAACAGCAAAAGGTCTAGGAAACGCGATCAACCCACGACGCAATACAAAGCAAAAGGTCTGAACAATGTTTATAAACATACTAACAAGTTCCACCCTCAACATATTTGAAGTCAGTATACAGGAAATCAAATTTTGTTTCACGAGTCCATACGAAACAGTTGGAAGTTAACTAGCGCACGCGCTGCGGGCGACCGCTCGGAAGGACATCACCATATCCCGGGCTTGGGTTTCTTATAATAGCCCTCATGAGGTCTACAGTAGCACATATTTGAATGCAGCCAATTTTACGTACAGGGTGGCCGCTAGGACTAGCCCAAGCAAGCTGGCTTCGTTCCACGTTTTTGCACGACTAGCCCAAGCAGGATGGCTTTTAACGCCATTAGCGGACAGCAGGCGACGATGCATAATGCACGGCAGGACTAGCCCGCACCAGGCAGACTTCCAAAGTCCGCGTCTGAGGTGACGCATGCACGTCACTGTACCTGTAACGCGTACTTTTGGTCAGCAATGAATGGCAGCAAACGTATGGCATGCACACGTTTATTGCAATATGGATTTTGCAGTCCTCTAGTATCTAGTTGATGCGCAGTCACTACGCTTGGGTACACTGGGTATCATATTCTAGTTGCGGGGAAATGTAATGTGTGGCGAGACTAGCGGTTGTGCCTTCTCGCTGGCGTACTGTATTCAAGTTACCTTTATCGGGTTAAGGTTAGCGTTGGGTATTGATCGTATTAATTGTACAGGGTCACCATCTTGCCACCATAATTATCAGGGAACGTTGAAGGCAACAGTACTGGGAACGTTTCTGTAGGACGGACTATGGGTCTGTACAACAGCCCGTAGTTTATATCTACAAGTAGCATGGGCATTATTCCGTGATAATGAGGTGACGGTCATCCCTTCCTCAACCACTCCTTTTCTTCTCCTCTTTTACCCCTCTGCTACCCTCCTCTTCTCTTTTCCATATTTTTTCTTCTACATTTTTTGTTCTACTGTTGTGCTACAACCGCCACTTTCCAAATTATCTTCGTTCTCCTTTTAGTTCACAAGTGATCTGGACAGAAACTCGGTACCACCTATGCAAATCTTACCACAGACACAAACCCTCGACACGCATCATTAAAAGAACCTTCAAGCAGATATCGACACTAGCAGTGCCACAGCTCCACAAGAATACCAGAACGCGGTGGTTGAGGGAAAGGTCCTGCTCTTGGTCTGCCTTCCTGCTGCGGCTGCCGCTACTGCTGATCTGCTGCTGTACGAGTGTGCCTGTAGCTGCCTGCTGCTTTACTGTGGTGCGCACGTAATTGTTTATTTTTGTTCCGTGTTTACCAGTATTCTATATGGATGGGGCTCCCAATAGTGCCGGTATGCACCAGCCCAATATACCGGCACTAAGTAGGGCACCGGCAATATTGAAACAGGGTTGCCATACTTAGTTACAATGATTGAGAGTTCCAGCCGTGCCAAGCATTCTACCGGCATTATAGAGAGCAACGGCAATATTCAACCTGCACGATAGATAGCCCTACTTGATCAGCAATGGCAGCACACGTGCGCATACCTCCAAGCAAAGTAACTCGACTTTAGACAACGGAAGACATCATCAAAGGGAAACAAGACCACGGCTGAAACTGGAAAGATCCTGCTCGTCTCTGCTCTACCTGCATGCAGCGCTGGTGCTACTGCTCTGCTGCTGTACGAGTGTGTCCGTGACTGACTGCTGCTCCGATGTGGTCTCTGAATGTGATGCGTATTTGCTCTGTGTTTAACAGTGTACTTCTGTATAGTCGTAGTCTATCTACACGAGGCTCCCAACATGCCTGTATTTGCCAGCTCAATATACCGTCACTATTCAGGACACCATCACTATTGGAGTAGGGTTGCCATACGCAGTTTCTACAGAGAGTTCCAGGGGTGTGAAGCGATTCTACCGCCATCACAGAGAGAAGTGGTACTATTTAACCGGCACTCTAGATTCGTACTCTGCCTACGTCATACTCTACCTACGTATTGTATGTATGAGTAAGAGTGATATGTCAAAATGTTTGGCCGTAAAAGATACAAGAGGCGCCGTTTTGTTTTTGTGCCTCTTGACCGTTTCGTTTGTGGCTCTCGTGACTCCTGTTTTCGCTCGAGGCAGGCTGCTTTTTGCTTGCTATTATACGTACGTAGCAGTATGCTATGATAGCTATACGAGTACGTTCCCTCTCCATTGTCGAAAACGTTATGAGTGTTTTACTTGTCGCTTTGTGCATTTTCGGCACTGCTGCTTCCCAACTGCTGCTGTGGTCTACCAATAACATAATTGAGTGTGCTGTGCTATCTTGGTGCTTTTTATTGCTTCCGCCGACTCTGGTACTCACATGTTTTGCTTTCTGTGTACCCACCCTAGTATTAACACAGGTCCTCAGCGCTATAACATACACTGTGTATTGATCGAACCAAACTTACACAAGATATATAGTAGATACACGACGAGTATTCAGTCATCTTGATTTGGGCCTTTTTTCTGGCGTCGCCCTGGATACTATTACAACACGCCTCCGAAGGTATATCTTGAATATTATATACCTGGTATGTGCATGGACATACCACGACAATGTTGGGAACACCGTTGCTTGGCTTCCATATACCCTGCTGGTCCTTTATGATGGAAGAGGCCCACACCGAAGCTAACATTATATTTCAGATGGAAAAAGACGCTCGCGAGCGATTGGAATATAGGTAGTGTGAACTGCACCCTTTCTCAAATATGTAACCTAGCCTCAGCCAGTATCGCAGTTTCTTAATTGAGATCCTGTGCTGCATAAATTTCTTATTATTTTCATATTTAATATCGTAATTACTTTTCAGGATCTGGACAAGCGATGGTCACAGGTGTCGTCCCCTTTCCCCCACAGTACGTGCCTTCATCTTTATCGCGCAGAGGTTTCAGCATTCCCAACGCTCGTCGATGTTCATCAAATTTTGCTGGCACACGCTCTCGAGCTTACCCGCAAGTAATGTTTGTATATCTAAACATGATCGAGCATATTCACACCGCGCGAAGTTCAGGACACTTGTATTTCTTAGAATTACCGGTGCTCAGGATTATTTCCGGATCAAACAAACGTGGGAATATGCACATCTCACGTTATTGTTTTGTCCGTGCATGTAGCCGTCCGCGTCCTCGTGTCCTCCCAGTCGCACGCCCGACCCGACGCAGTCACTAGCAACGTTGTATCTGTGCGGACGCACGACGTTTGCCAAAAACGTCGAATAGGCAGGGAGTCGAACATTATGTCAAAGGTGCCGACCCATGCTAAGGAAGGGGTGTAGCTCGCGTATTTTTCTGGCCCTTCGCTTGAGTTGCTCTGTGTCTCTCCCGAAATGTCTTAGGAAACGTACAACCCGGTAGGCACTATCATAGTCTACGTACATAGTTATCGGATTAGATGGTAAAACACAATCGGTAGGGCAACCGTGTTGGGACGTTCCTCTGGTAAAGAGGTAAAGAGCCTAGGCAGCCAGTCACAATTTGTCCAACCGTTGCTAAACCTACCGTAGCAATATTACAACCGTGGTAAAAAAGGGTCGAACATTGCCACCTCTAACGCATCAAGCTTCCAACAATGTGAAGCGCGTATCGTGTGGACGCGTGCTACGATAGAGGTAGCATTGTTTGGCTTTTTTTTATCAGAATGACGGGTCTCCTTAACCCAACATTTTATCGGAATATCGTTCTTGTTTGCAATATGTTTCTTTCGTATACCTAGGCCATAGGTTTGTTCATCGGGTTGCACCTTCAATCGTCATAAAATCAGTTTTTGGGCGAGGTGTAGAGCTCCCCAAGTGAGGAGCCCGAGAAACAAAGTGGTGCACCCTCTATCCATGTCTCTGACCGGCAACGCCGAAGGGGCAACCGTAGATCCAAAATACAGTTTCTGAATGTTGCCTATTTCCCCACAATAGGTGCAACAATACGTCCTACATATACACAAGAGAAGGGTGAAAGGACACTGTTCAATAACGTGTTCTCTCTGTGGGTATCTTTCACAGAAGCCGATTTCATTGCCATATGGACGCATGCGACCCAAGCGGTAGCATTCAAACGTTTTGTGCTCCATATTATAGAACCTCTCGTCCCCATCGAAGCCACATAGTATGAGGAACGTGTACGTGCAACCTGAATAACAATCCCACAGCCCGGGTGTGCAACCAATAACAATGTAAAAACACGAAATGAGTTCCAACGATAATAGACAGTTACTCCGTTTTTGGAGCCACAAACGTCAGAGTCCCTTCATTGAAAGAGTGCTACACCTATCGTAATGTGCATCTAGATCGAGTTTTTTGGAGTGCTCCAACCTGAGTGTGTTTTCGTCGCCCCTTGAGCAGAAGCACCCCGAATGTTCATCTCGCTGGTTGGAGCAGACGTTGTACTCGATTATGTTGTAGGTAGACCCTTCCTTAACCTCCACGCACTCGTTCCCATACGTCGCGATGGTGTTGTCGGTTATCCAGTTGCCGTTGCAATTGTCCGCTCCGTAGTCCTTCCACTGTGTCGTCACGCGAGCGGACAAATGAGGGACCGGCACAGAGCAATGCGGTGGGTATTGTAATCATTTGGTAACAAGATGTGGGGTTACGTATTGTTCATACCGTACGTCGCAATCGTTTCGTCGGCTATCCAGGTGTCAATGCAGTTGCCCTGTAAATCGGACGATTCTCACTGCGTGTTCCGTGCGAGGGGACAACATGAGTTGTAAATAGACCGTCAAGGTAAAACGATCGGAGCATCACACAGCTTGCAAAGATGAGTTTCGACGAAATCCTCGATCTCATAGCTGTAGTGCATTTTTATTTTTTATATTCAAACGACGTAAGTATTCTGCGTTTAAAATACAACAATGTGCGGGTAAATATTTTTTAACACTGGAAGCATTTTTACAAACATTTTGGCTACCATATAAAATATTCAAAAACCTGCAAGGAGAGCGTTTAGGTATTTTTTGCCTGAATGTACTGTCGATGCTACATTACCTCGGCAAACGGTTTCAAGGGTATACTCGGTAGGGTAGGTTCAAAAGTAGACCCGACATACTTTGCTCTGTTAATACCTACTGAAGTCTTGGGTAAGATTCGGTACGGCCCCATTGCTGGTTCCAGACACTTCGAAGGGATCGGAGTGACCTCAATACTGGTACCCGAAACTTCGGTAAGATCAGTATGCCCCTCGAACATGCTTCGCCACCGGTATTCCCAACCGACAGTACCCTGGAAACATGTATGGGATCGCAGTAACCGTCTATGAGTTCGTCGAACAAAGGCTGCGTTAGGGGGTTCAGGTTCAAGGTGTGGTGTTTCGGCGGCGGAGAGGGACTCGCGCGAGTGGCGGCCCCTCTGGTTTGGTATCTATAATCATACCTGGTATGTATGTTGTGGATTCCCGATGTGCACCAGCATATTTAGTTGTTGTTTCGCTGGACCAACAACGTGGCTAACGTTCGTGTTTGATTTTGAAGGGTACAGTTGACCAGTAGCGGGACACCGAAAACAGGGGATATCCCCCCCTACAGTACTCTTGCATCTGTGGCTACGTAACCAACCGCCCGAGGTCATACTTTCCTCTACAAGTATGCCTTCCTGTAATTCTGGCCGTTGCAAATAGGACTGTCTGGACATCAGGCGTCGTGTGGAGAGTTTGTTGTCCCAATACAAAAAAACAACCTCAAAACAATTGTACGTTCATACGTACAAAGGATACCTGACTACACACTCCACCGAAAATGCGCGCAATGCAGCCATCACGACGTATGATTCGGTAGACAGGCAACTACTTACATGATAATATTTTCGACACATGGTGAGTTCTAGACTTAATCCGATGAACTATCCCATCGCCAATCTATCAATCGACACAATTATAAATGCAAATTAGATTCCGATGATGTCGGGTAAAGCATAGTTCCTCCGTTAAGGGGGCCCGCGCGATGGAACATGTCTCGCCAAATACTCTTCCCCCGTGGCATCACGAGTCTCCTATGAGAGACGAGACAAACCCGTGATCTCCGCATACCGCAGACGTGAAATACGGGGCCGTTGGCTGCCTCGGTAATGTATGTGCCTCATATCTTACCGATTTGACCAACAAAACGTCGTTGTCCTGCGTTAGTGTGGTGTATACGCTGCTGTATTCTTTTGACAAAGGTTTAGGGCGGTGATGCCCACTTCTTACAACCCGTTCCTACAGTGCACCGTAACGTCTAGGGGATCTTTCAGTGTCGTACTATATGGCAAGGGTTGTCGTCTGGCAAGATATCGCACTGCTGGAGGGCCACAGCGATACCAAATTCCAACTGACTTCGAACCAGTTTAGAGTTTCAAGGCCACCGCGTAAGATCTCAGTTATAACAATTGCAGCTGGGGTCGTGGATGACGAATGCAAGACAAATTACGAACGAGTGTCACACGCAAGAAATAGTAACAAGTCGAACGCCCGCTGTATTTCCGTCAGAATGGTATGTGATTGCAATGCATCGCCGCACACCAGTGCATGCAGCAGCAGGCAACAGGCAGCTGGCAGCAGGTCATCGCAAGACAGAGAGTTTACACAGCGTCGTCAGTCCCAGACTGCCGGTACGTACGGTATGCATACGGACAACAGTAGTACGTGCTGAAACCATTTCATCAGCTGGTTTGTTTCTCATTAGGATGTGGATGGGGAGAATGACTGTACTTGTGTACCAGATACAGCACAGCGGGTGACAACGAAAACATCTACGTTTGGTTGTACTGCGCTGTCACAGGAACCCATGATCGAACGTTCCCGCCATGATTCTTCGATCGTCCTCGCAACGGCCATCGCAGATGACGACGATAAATCCAAGCATATGCCATTGAACCCGTGTCTCCCGGTGCCCTAGGTTGCTGTCGAGTCAGGGTCGCCGTATGACACTAAATCGAAGGCAAAGCCATCGGATATCACAGCCCTCAGTCTCATTAACTCTAGCTATAGTAGTATTTGATAATATCCGCCTTTCATGTATCGAGCTTCACTAAAATAAGTTTTGAAGTCGATTCCCGGCGGAAGGTGTAGAGGTCCTTCATTGAGGATCCTGGCAGGCGTGCATACTGATCAAATTCCTTAAGTATGTACGCACCCAGCAACGAACAGATCAATTTGCTTTGCAAGGCAATGAACGGCCTTATTCTGATGCTATCCCTATCGTACCCGATGTCACTTGCGCCTTCCTCTTACGTCATTGATGGATGTCCCGATGTATATCCCTTCGCCGACGACAGAATCTTTGCTCCCTTCGAAGTTGTACACACCACAGTGGTAGATCTCGTTTCCGGTTAACTCGGAGTTGATGACAAAGTTTTTCAGGCGGACGCACTCTCCACTAACGCCGATGATCAATCCACCCCGTTTTTTTGTCGTCAGGGGTATTTCGGGCGGGAGCAAAGCAAATGGAGGGTGGACCAGTTTGGTTAGAGGTATATTTTTACATGTCATACGATGTTAGTGCATGTATTGTTCTTGATACAGTTATAATTTGCCAATCGCGTCACTCCTCGACAATGTATACAGTTCATAAGATATTTCCGGCTATCTCCGAATCGACGTCAAATTTCGTTTCGATGAACGTACTCCCCACTGCCAATTGTGATCGTGTATATTCCCGATCGCGGCAAACGGAGGAAGCCCTCCCAAATAAATACTACGAATACATGAAATAACATATCGTGGACTTGTTGACATTCTGGTATACGCATTATTGTTGAAAATCTGGATACAGAACATTTTTACTCATCAATCGCGCGGATCTGTGAATGCCGTTCATTGTTGAATATCGTTTACAGTTATCTCCGAGTTGATGACATAGTTTTCCAGGCGAACTCCTCCCCCCGCCCACCCGCCCCCCTCCAAATGCCGATTACCGACCCATGCCGCGTTGGTTTCATCGAGGAAAAAATCCCATCGTGGCAAAATAGTGGGTTGGGGTATGTACACGTTAGGTTAAGCAAGAGCTATGTGTATGCAGTTTCGGGTCGAACGGGTGTCCCAGATACAGCGTCTCCAGACTTGTTGGCGTCCATGTTTCAGTCGAATAGACATCATTAACGAAGTCATGCGGTATACCAGGTATTTTTTTCCAATCCATGGCGCAACAGAGAAGTAAAACCCCCCTTCAGTTGATATTGACAGTGTCTGAGTATATACGAACGTCTGTATGATGTATATTGTGCACTAAACACTACTCTTCTAGCAGTGTTGGCAAGCAACAACCTAAAATGGTTCATTTGATCATTGCATATGTAGGGGTTTTGTGTGGCTTGTGTAAGCATGTTCATGTGCATAATTTGTTTTACTGCGTTTATTAGAACATACGAAAACCCCTACCAGGTACATACTGTGTACGTCATTTTAGACCGATTAAGTCTATAACCCATTCGTACGATGTAATTGTACGCTATTAAGAGCACATACGGTACATTTACTGTTTGCATTTATCAATGCTTTGAAACTGGAATGCTAAACCCAATACCATTCAATTGTATGGCACTTAGAGAAGCGTGCTAAACCTATAGTCTACAGGAAATCCAAGACAATACCTGTAAGAAAGGTCCAATTCGTTTGATTATGCTTTCAATCATGAAGGAAAAAAAAACACCAGTCAGTATAATGGTACAACAATTGATAAAGAATGCTCCTTTCTGTTGCTTACCAACGCTATACTCCTGATTCAAAATTGGACGATACTTGTGCTCGGCAGGAGGCATCCGTACGACGATAAACAATCGTCGTCCGTCATTTCATCCGATTCGTATGGTACTCCCTGTATCTATTATATACTGTGAGATATAGACAAACGCCACACATTCGATACAGAATGTTGTCTATACTCCATAAAATCAAATGTCATTATCTGGTAAAAACGGCAGCTGGGAGACAGGGAATTTCAATATGAACATTACTGCTCTTAATAGTCTACTAAGAAACCGAGTCTATTTACCAGGGATCTACCGGTAGGTACTTCTTCTGTAGTTCGTCCAACACAATCTTGGGATAGAAATGGGTGGCGAAACCCTGCTAAACTGCGCCACGAGAATATTACCTAATATTTTCATCAGTCGCGGCTACGACTAATGAGCGAGGTGTGCCAGAGGTGGAGTCGACCTCTCATAAACACGACCCTCATTCAACATAAACATACCATGTGTATAATGGGAGTGGTAGGTTTCGTTTACCAATAACTACGTATAAGGGAACGCAAACAACCCTATGCCGACTACAAGACTTTTAATATGCTTGGGAATGACTTCAAGAAACCTTACGATTCGTAGAGTACCCACCTCTACAAAGTAAAACGAAGTCATTCATGCGATTGATATCTGCCTTGGTTTCCCAGATCCGACATTGCTCACCCAGGCTAGCTTGGCCTTACAAACAGAGCGCGACATCTCGAACATGAACGTCTCTACTCTGGATACGCTCGATTAAGAGAGAATTTCGGGGTTTTCCGCGTACACCTCCCTTATTTGCGCGACTGGTTTGCCAAGGTATTTAGACATTTCTTAAACTCGTGTTTTGTTTAAGTTAAGCTCTCATAAAACGTCACTACGACTGGAAGTATATACTCTTAAAACCTTTCTTTGCATGTTCGGGTTACCACCACTGTACATGAAGACTTCCAACGACCGATCGAATCCGACACCCGGAGTCCCCCGAAAGACATTATTAAACTAAGTCAATCATGTGTGACTACTGCCCGGGTCGTGTTCGATGTTTCCGCTTCCCACCGCCACACAGACTTGACCATAATTCTACGTATGCACCAGCGCGACGTCTTATCTAGAGTTAAAAAATATTTTTAGCCCCTTGTGTGCCTGAACAAGAAAATATGGACAATGGAAATCCGAATACCGACATCACGCACACGAAAACGCCCGAGCAGCAGCAGAAGAGAGTGCGTCCGAAGCGCTACGTAAAAGGGCATAAACCAAAACGGCCCAAGAAAGGTATACTTCTACTTCTGCACGCTTGTTTGGGGTAAATCGACAAGATTGGGTTGTTGATCGCTGATACGTGTTTCCACAAAAAGGATCGTACAAAGAGCATCGTAGTAGCACCGCGACAACCGACCATAGGACTTCCCTTTCGCGAGGTGTGCAACACATGTTGGCGAACAATGGTTTGGCGCTACGTGCAATCTACGTGGAAAGGGTGCAGTCCACATTTTGAGATGGTCAATTCCATGCGATGTAGGTAGCGACGCCATCACAACGAAACTCATAGAGGGGAAACGTGACAGTACAAACACACCGAAACAAGCATCTCGACTCGCCACAGCAACGTAGCATAGGAGTACACTATCGGTTCTCCCATAAGCAAGAGCTCGTCAAGAAGCTCAATTTAAGATGCTCAGAGAAATATTCCATCCGGAAGTGGTAGTGCTTGCGGCGTAGTGTGTGGATCCCCGCCCATCTTCGAACAAACATTCAATTATTATTATTAGCCCGGATTCGAATTGAAAATCCCATACTGCTGTACTCACCTCCTTGAAAGAAGTGGGACCGAGAACACGAACAAGATCAGCAAGAACCCAAACATAATAGACACAAGACCACTGCAAACAAATGCAGTGTCTACGAAACTGAGATTTACGGTCTGCGTTGAATGGCACTGCTGATCACCCTCAATTGTTCACGAGCATGTCTCTTGGGCCCAAACCTTGGAGGGCGTCGCCGTCGCTCTCGCCGATTCCATACACCGTGACGGTAAATACAACAGAAGCATGCTGTACAAACACAGAGCGCAGGGTACTTCTAAGGTCGAATATAATAATGGCGTCGGCCAAGATTGCCCGCATTCCTTACTGCAGGGCCGGTTCTGTACTTGCAAACTCAGACCAACCACTGCGTACGACCTTGGATCTGTGTTGTCTCAACTTAACATTTTGCAGCCTATTGTATTAGGTAATTACGGCGGTTGGAAAACGAGGCCCGGGGACAGGAACTGAAGACCATGAAAAACCCGACACAATACAGACAGCACGTACGAGGTTTTTTTTACTCCTTCCACGTTTACGCAGACAAACCGCTTGTGGTTCGGGTAGGGTCATTGTTCCAGTGGAAACAGGGTAAATTGTCAGCGAGGAATGTCACTTCGTCTCACCCGCAGTTTTGTACGAGCATATCCTTCATCACGAAACCTTGCAGGGCGTCGTCTTCGCTCTCGGCCTTCCCATCGACAACGACACACTTGTTCGTGTAGGATTCGTAGTCTTCTGGGTCATCGCCCACACCGTTCACAGAGAAGCCCTGCAAAAACAACACACAATATCGTAGGGTTAGGGGTCAGGGTTTCGGTTAGTTGTGTTTGTCTGCGTGGTTGTGGTTGTGGTTGTTGTTGTTGTTGTTGTTGTTATTGTTGTTGATGTTGTTGTAGTTGTATTATTGTTGTTGTTGTTGGTATTGCCAAGGGCAAGCGACAAGAAGAGAAAGCGACACTTTTGTTTTTTACCTCATCCCGTCCATTATCATAGCACTTTCAGTTTCTCCTTCTCCCTGCCTATTAATAGTCGTAAGTCAGATCCGGGGTCGCTTAGAAGGCTCTTCTCCCCCCTCCCCACTACTGTACGCGCCTTCATTTTTATCGCGAGAATAATTCAGCACTTTCTTCCTTCTTCGACTCGCGTCGAATTGTGCTTACCCACGCTATATAGCGCTCTCGGCAGTAGGTGTCTCACAAATAGAAACCGCCATACCGAGATTCGAACCCGTGACTCCAACCTTACTTAGTAGTCTTCGAGGTTAACCACTTGACCACCAGGGCGACCACCACACACCCAAAAAGGCCTTAATGAAAATCAAACGGGATCGTTGTGATCACGGGACGAACGAAGCGAAAACAAATATATATATATATATATACAAGGCTTTCCTTCGGAGTGGGCTTTTTACAGGCATACAACATTGTTTGGTTGGCTTAGGGCTACT
>JAYJMJ010261527.1:0-14552 GCA_036873875.1 Laminaria ephemera | reverse complement strand
CCCTCTCGAACACCAATCGCCAGTCGTCGTGCCTTACGATACTGAAGTCTGACGCCCACGCGTAGTGTCACGCACGCTGCTGCAACTCATCATGTAGTGGAGACGGGCTGTCGTGTCGTTTTGGGATTAGGTCCGCTTGATTTTTGGTCTTTGTTCCTTGCTACATACTCGTTTACTGGTGGAGTGCCAATGCATGGGGAGCATAGGAGGAAGGGAGCCAGCTGTGTTGACGGCACTCGGGCTCTGAGGAAAGGCGCTCAAGCGCTGGCTGCGGAGATCGCTCGCCGTTGCGCGAGGTGCGCCCTCACTACACTATCACTCACGTCACTCACTCACCACCCCACTCACCGCACCATCAACATCAACAACAACAACAACAACAACAACAACAACAACAACAACAACAACAACAACAACAACAACAACAACATCAACATCAACAACAACAACAACATTGATGCGTGGGGTGTAGCCCTGTCCCCGGTGTTGTGAACCACACCTAATTCGGAAAATGTGGATTTTAAGCAATGGGAAAGTGTCACATCCGGCGTAAGAGATCACCAAACCGAGTACGAGGAACTTTCGGGTCAGTGGTCTCATTTCCCCCCGATTCCCACTGATTCTTTTGTCAAGGTTTAGGAGTACACCAGTACATGACGCCTATTAATAGTAAGAAAAAGGCCAGGCTTAGATTCGCAGGAAAATTTGAAATTCAGGAGCCATCATAACGAAGTTAGTGTAGAACGAAGTCTTTCTCATATACGAAATCCAGATTTAGTCAGTACGTACGCGTTCCTGTTTCTCATTTGTACGATACGAGGTATGTGCCCTGCAATGTGCAGTACGCATCATGAGTAAGAATTGTTTTTGGGTTGTTTGCAAGAATAAGATATATGTCATAAACACTCCCACCGACGCTCCTAGCCTGACAACTGGCCGGGGGCTCGCAGTCCATGTAAAAATACAGTGTTGTGGATGACGGTGGCGTAGACCAGTGTGACGCCGAGGTCGGTCCTAAAAAGTACAGTAGGTGGCCCCTTCTAAGGGACCACAGTGCGTCCGGGCGGAGAGTTCTCTTTTTTCTACCGACGCCCCGTATCATGTTTGGCATAGCTGGCCCTTTGGGAGCACATAGCTCGTTCTCTAGCGAAGTTGGTGGAGCTACAAAAGCGGGACAGTGTCTATTGACCCCTTTTATGGGACCTGGGGTCTTGTATCGAATCTTGTGTCCACTAGCTGTAAGTATCTTGGCCCCGCAGAGAGGGAAAAAACGGTGCCCTCATACCCCGTTTTTCCTTATCGCGGGGTCCCTCAAATGTGGCAACCTAGTGTAATGCGCAAAGCGGAGAAACGGACAAATACGATCTAAGCCACATGCATATAGCTTGTCCACCAGTCGCAACAGGTTCGAGGCAAAATGATTGCGATACATGCCTTATTTTCTTCGTAATCTGCTGTTTCTTTTTCTGGAGAGTGAGGTATGGCTAATTGTGAGCCGTTGTGCTGATTGGTGCGTAAAAGATACAAGGATTGCAACCCTTTGTTACTAAATTCAGCTACAGCAGTAGATGTAGAAGGATAACCATTCATTGGAGATAATGTTTGAACGTGATCGTACCAGCTGAATCGCATCCTTTACAACTGCACCAGTCAGTTTAGGCCAAACCACCGGGAAATAGTATGGAATTTGGTCTGGCTCAGTAATAAACCGGTAAACTGAACAGGTATAATACATATTTGAAGTGAGGTTCGGCCGTTGTTCCGCGCATACATACCTCACAACCTTGCCGCCGCCGGCCCCTACGCTGGGGATGGCCTTCCGCGGCACTACGGCTGCCCTCGCGGGCGGATCGCTGGGGACCCTCCCGGGGGAGTTCCGGGAACCCCTGCGAGGTGCACAACATTCGTCTCCGCCCTATGAAGAGCCCTGGTATCAACAGCCTGACTTGTATACCACCAGCCGGCTGTTCATTACGTGGCAGGCTATCTGCCCTGACGCTAAGAATAGCCGACACTACTCGTACGAGCACAACACTGATGCTATTACGTAGGTGCTGCAGCCTGTTACGTTACACGTCAGCCTGTCCTGGTGCCGTGTGTACTAGATAGCTGCATGTGCCAGACGACTGTGTCACTGAGCGACGAGATGGCTACTATTTACCCTGTAGTACGTGCAGGCTCCAACACGGCCCCTCGATGGAGGTAACAAAGATAAAACTGCAAGTCGACTTCGTATGAAATTGAATTAGATTTATCTAACCAATTCAGTTAGAATGTACTCCGTTTGCTCTACATCTATAGTCTGAATCCCAAAAAGTACACAACTAGGATAAGTGTTGCAGATAAAAATATCAAGTAGGAACCGACTCATTATTTGTCACACCCATGATATGTAGTCGTAATTGAGGGAGCAAAACAAGCTTTACCGTGCTGCTTTGTTCCTACTGGTATGTACCGTATCATGAAAAGGTACATTTGCATGTTATATGCGAGTTGAGTCACCAGTCCAAACCAGTCCAAAGTAGTAGAAGCATCACACGGGAGCTATATTCCGGTCGGTCGAAGAAACATCAAGCGTGGGCTAGATTCCGGTCAGTCGATCGACCGAGAATTGACGATGGTCAGTAGCAAATGACGACAACGACTGCGTTGATTCCGCAACAAACACCGGACCGATCACCGTACCGGTCTTCCTGCCACCCGCAAGCAAAGGAATCAAGTTGCACTGCCAGCAACCTACAGCTCTTAATAGGGGGCCACAACCCTCGTGTGCTAATCTCCCATGTTAGGCGTGAAACGGTAAGGACAGCCACTTCATTCTCTGAGGCTCCTCACTTGAGGAGCTCTACACTTCGCAGAACGGCTTTCATAAAACTCGTATGCTTATCCCGATGAACGATCCCAGGACCCAAGACAGGTGCTACGATAAGGGTAGCCTTTTCTGCCATTTTTTTTTGACGGACTGGACTCCTCAACTGAGAAACTATCCAATATCGTGGGAATCCTGGTTGTGTTTTCAAATGCGGTGCGTTAATTGATTTTTTTTCATGGTAGTTTTCATCGAGTTAACTACTTTGGGACCCAGATTTACCAACAAAGAATACGACGATATCGACGCATTCAAGCGTCTATGAAAGAGCGTGCAGCAGTGCGACTATGGCCACGCTGCACGCGTGTCGCACAGCTCCCTACATGGGACTTCGGGCACACCCCTTGCCCCAGTGGCCTGGGCTGCTTCGTGTGGTCGATGATGCAGTAATCGTCATTGTTTCGACATTTTTTCCCTCCAAGGTCCCAAAGGGGGTTTAGGCTGCGTTGTTTCTCAAATTGAGGTTTTGGATGGGGCGCATTGCGCCTTGAGCGAGGAGCCCCAGCAAACAAGAGGTGCATCGCTACCGTAGCGTTCGTCCCATATATATATTGTTCAACAGAAATGAAATGGGATTCTAACGATATCGGGTAGTTCCTTAGGTGAGGAACCCCGTCAGCGAGGAAATATTATACCAAAACGTGCTACCTCTACTGTAGCATGCGTTGTTTTTCTCGCCCGGGTGGTGGATCCTGCTGCTATGCATCTTGAGTGCCGGAGAGATAGCCTATTCCACATGTTCACACCTCCGACAGCACGCGTGCTACGATAGAGGTAGCAAACGTTTTTCTGAAACGGTTTCTGAATGCCAGGCTCCTCAACCCAAAACTGTCGGAATTCAGTATTTGTTTTGCAACTATTTTGGTTGTATACCTAGGCCATGATATTTTTCGTCGGGTAGCACTTTTATTTTTCCCCAAACCAGTTTTGGGGAGAGGTACGGAGCTCCTCAGATGAGGAGCGTCCGAAGAAAAGTGGTGCACCTCTGCCGTAGCATGCGTCACAGATCATGATCTAGATCATCTAGATCCTTTTTGGACGTGTGCTGCGATAGAGGTGCAGCAGTTGTTTTCTGAGGTTCCTCGCTTGAGGAGCTCTATACCTCACCCAAAAGCTCGTGTTGAGTTAAATCAAAGTGCAACCCGACGAATCCATGGCCAAGGTATACCAAAAATCAAAAATGTATAGGTTGCAAAACAAGAATGACATCTCGGCGATTTTGGGTTAAGGAGCCCCGTCATTCAGAAACAAAAACGCCAAAAAGTGCTACCTACCTCTATCGTAACACGCGTGCTACCTCTATCGTAGAACGCGTCTTTGGCAGATATGGACATGTTGAGCATAAGATCTAGATCGTACAGATCCCACCTGACGAAAGATGTGCAGATCATGCAGATCATACAGATCCCACCTGGCAACCATGTGCAGATCATGCGGATCATACAGATCCCACCTGGCGAAACATGTGCAGAGCATGCAGATCATACAGATCCCACCTTGCGAACATGTGCAGATCTTCCAGATCATACGGACCCCACCCGGCGAAACATGTATGTACGATCTTGATCGTACAGATCCCCTAGGGCAAATTTGGTCTAGATCTCACAACAAATCCCACTTGGCAAACATGTGGAGATCATGCAGATCATACAGGTCTCACGCAGGCAACTGTGTGTGAAAGATCTAGATCATACAGATCCCACTCAGGCAAACGTGTGGGGAAGATCTAGATCGTACAGATCCCACTCAGGTAAACGTGTGTGGAAGATCTAGATCATACAGATCTCATTCGGGCAAACGTGTGTGTAAGGTCTAGATCATACAGATGCCGGAGGTGCCATCTGTCCGAATTTTGGGGTTTCCGTACTTGTAAGAAAGATTGTTCTTAAGGCGGAACGCATTTTTGGTTTGTTCATGTATGTATGAGCGGGGTCCTCTCGTCTCTCGGCCGGGGCTGCGTTGCTTGGCTCGCTTCGCACCTGAAAGTCGGCCGGCCATCGGCTTCGCCAGTCGACTTGCCGACTGTAGTTACTTAGGTATGGCTAACGGCACCTACCGATCAGTTATTATCTTGGAATCCTACCGACTTACACCTCTACCAAACCGGAATACTGCTGCGAATGCTAGCAGAATTGTTCGGGTTGGGGTCTGCGTGGTCTAAGTGATAGTCTAGACATACAACGGCCACCCCCGTCTGTATCGTCCTCCAGCAACTCAATAATCCGGCCTCCGGGATCCGAAGAGGAATCACTTACATGCTGCCTGCTGCCGAGATCATCTGCGGTCACAGAGCCTCCAGGGTGCCCGTGCGGCTGGAGGCGATCGCGTGCTTGAGAAGATGTTGTGGCTGTGTGCTTGATGTGGGGGGCTTACGTAATATTAGTACTCCACCGTGGGCTGTAAGGCCGGCAATGACTCTCCGATGTCGTATATAAAATATCCAACATTCCCATGAATCAACGGTATAATACGACAATCACCCGGGGGCCAAGATGTTCATGTGCAAGTGCATGTGTCATGCAGATCATACAAATTCCACGCGGTGAAACATGTACATATCGTGCAGATCACACAGAGCCCACCTGGCGAATCATGTATGTATGTAAGATCTAGATCATACAGATCCCACTTGGCAAAACAAGTACCTGGTACGAAATATCTAGATCACACAGGTATCACTTGGCGAAACTAATGCACATCATGCAGATCATACAGATCTCACCTGGCGAAACATGCATGAAAGATCTAGACCATGCAGATCCCACCTGGTGAAACATGTATGTAAGATCTAAATCATACAGATCTCATTAGAAAAATATTATCTAGATCTCGCAGATCTTACAGATCGCATTTGGCAGGCATGTGCAGATCATGCAGATCATACAGATCCCACCCAGACAGCGAACACGTTGAAATATTTTGATTTTACAGGTCCGATGAGGGCAAACATGTGTGGAAAATCTAGATCATACAGATCCCACCCAGGCAAACATGATCTAGATCCTGCAGATCCATACATATCAAAGATCTATCTATCCGAAAATATCTAGATCCCAAAATAGGGATATGATCTGTCCGAGGTGTACAATTGCTTATTCAACAATTCAAGCGAAGTTCCCATTCGACGTGTACCCTCACTTCGTATTGACTGTGGCCTATCGCAGTGTTCACAACGTGCATGCATTTCGTCGGTCGTAGGTGCCGGGACGATTGGAGAACGCGTTTCACGCCTCTAGTGGCGTGGCCTTGTTGAAAGAGACGCTTGCGGTGGTCAGATTGTTTTTTCCTGTTTCTTTTCTTTGAGACTTAACTCTATCCTGAACCTGGGACGCGTACCTTGATAGAGGTGCACCCTCGTTTTCTGAGGGTTGGCATCTCAGTAGATCCATACCGAACCCAAACACTGACTGTGGTAAAAAGTGAAAGTGCAGCCCGATAAACAATCCCATGGCCTAAATATACAACGATTAGTACTTTAAACAATTGACGGCATCCGGTAGTTCCTCAGTTGAGAGGTCCCGTCAGTCGGAAATGGTTTGAAAGAAAAGAGGTACCGTACCTCTATCATAGCACACGTCTTGGAGCAGTAGACAAGTTCCTTCCTCCCAACAAAGCTGATTGTCGTCATCGGCTCCGTCTCCACTGCAGATTAGTCAATCAGTGTCTTCGTCTTGATCCTGGTGCCGATCGGCCGCGTCTACGACAGGGGTGCACCTACCTATTTCTGGGGTTCCTCACTTAGTGAGCTCTGTACCTCACCTAAAACCTGGTTTGGAGGAAAAATGGATGCGCAACCCGATGAACGCTTCCACGGCCTAAGAATGAAATGAATGATGCTGTGAAACACAAATCGTACCTGACCGATTTCGGGTGGTTCCTCGGTCGAGGAGCCCCGGCCGTCGGAAGTGTTCTTGCCAAAACATGCTACTCCTATTCTAGCACGCGTCATGGGTCCTCTTCCTGGGAATAAGACGAAGCCTGAGGATAGTTTGCGGGTGCCCTCCAGTACTACCCCCATCGATACTGAGTTTGGTTTCTCGTTTCTACATACAAACTTTCCCTCGACTCCGGTTCCATATCGAGGAAAATCATCGCATTGCATGGACGCTGTAGCCAGCGCCTGAAATGTTATACCATATTTTTACCGACCCGGGCTACAGTAGGGGGGACACCCTCATTTTCACTACCGATTTTTTACGGCGGTGCAGCAAGCGTCCCTGTACCCCTAAACCCGTTGTTGGCGCAACGAAACAAACACGGCCATCACGGCAGAGCATATCGCGAAAACAAACGGCACAAAAGCTTGAGAATTGCAAATATATAGGGGTAGCTCCACTCGCGGGCGTGGCACAGTGGCACAGTCATAATACTACGAAAACACTTCCCCTACCGTAGCCGTGCACTACTGTAACGACACTTCCAACATTGAAATAACGCCACCTTTCCAAAATAGGGGTAGGTTCGGGATCGTGCTACCGCGCAGGCTCTACAGTGAGCCCTCGCGAGCGCCCTGGCCATCGACGGCAGCCCTGGAAACTTCTCCGACAGGACGAAAGTCTGCTTTGCTCACAGAATCCATTTCAAGGCCGCCCTGAATGATTACTCGCGATGTCCCGACTCCCGTCGCGTTCGACCTCTGGATGGCGACGCGTCCTAGGATAGAGGTAGCAGTTGTTGTCGAAGCTGTTTCGGACTGACGGGTATCCTCAGATGAGGAACTACCCAATATCGTTGGAATCCCGGTCTTGTGTTCGAATGTGTTTCGTTAAATGTCTAGGTCATGGTAGGTTTCAAGGGGGTTAAGGTTTTTGCTTTGTTTCTAGAAAATTGTTTTAGAGGAAGGAGCACAGAGCTCCTTATGTGAGGATCCTCAGAATAAACGAGATGCACACGTACCGTAGCATGCGTCTTCCCCCCCTTGACCAATCACAATCAGCGCTTAATATGCCCACACACCTATGTTGCTTCTCTCGCTCCGTTTACCCGAACTGTAGGCAGTGTGGACTCTGGGAACGAGAACGACGGCACCGGGGTATGCGCTGGATTCGGACCTGGGGCTGGGCGATATTCTTAATATCGCGGGATATTACAGTTGCTGTTTTGTCGCATTGGTTTCGGTAATGTATGCACTATCGCGGTGGATGCTGCGTGTCATGTCGAACTGTTCGAGGCAGATCCTTAAGGTAAGGGACACATACATTTCTGCGTTGTCGAGCGTGTGGATACATATATGTATACTAAAGTATACGGCCTGCAGTCGTTGGTTGTTTTGTTTATCTCGACTACTTGGCTCGCTTCCTCTCTTGTCGCGACGTGCTGCTGTACGTGTCATACTTGAGTACCCCTAACAGCAAGCCTCCCCTGGCTGATATATGACCTCTACTGGCACGGCGCAAGAAAGAAGCATCCAAGATGTTTGTTGTACAATACATGAATTTACACTTCTCGAGCCATGCCACCGTACAGGGGGTAATTTTGGGCCTGATTGTTTCTAGCCGGATGTACTATTTAACAGAGGAACTTCGCAATCTATAGCAAACCCGTTAAATTATGTTTTTGATGTGCGATATGCCTATCCAATATCACGTTTTGTCGATTTGCGTTTATAAACTTCCAACTCGCGTGTTGGGTGAGATAAGGAGCTCCTCATGTCGGTAACCTGAGGAACCCTAGGTACAACCGCTGCCATGGCATCGCTCTCCTTCCTCCTGCTAAAAGGCTTGTCTGGCAGGCAACTGGTTAACCTTTTACCAGTGGTCAAACGGATTATTTCCCTCTGATACCTTAACAAACGGCGTCCGCAGGACGAAAAACAAAACCAGCAAGAGCAATGTAACGTTTGGTGGCGTGTCACGTCGGCACAGCCTGTTGCTCCCGCTCCCAATCGGCGTGCTATATGCGCTGAGAGGGATGTAAGGCTTAGTTTGGGTAGGCAATCGGTTAAAATTTTACCAGTGGTCAAACGGACTACTACCCTCTAATACCTAAACAATCTCCCGAGGTTTCGACCCTCTGTTAGAGCTGCTGCTACCTCAGGACACAGCGTTGGCGCGCTTTCATTTTGCTGAGTTTTATAGGTTGTGTAACCGACGCACATCCGCGATGATCACAACCGTTCCGTGATACCAACTTCCAGCTTTTGGCTTCTTCACCAGGCTCTATCTTTGTCAACGTCCGACAATTCTTCATCTGCTGTGACTCGCATACAATCGGCAGATCGTCTTTGTGGTGATCGCGCTGGCGAGTTTGATGCTGGGGAACCGGATGCTCTCCCCATTCGCGTTTATGTACGGAACCGTTGCTGTTGCGGCATGCACTGTGGTCGCGACGGGCATCGTCCGTCGCCGACAGATTGAGTTCGCGGTCGCAAACCTTAAGGTGATTTTATACTACCAAACAACAGGCCTCCACATAGATAGCAACCGGGGGGTGATACATCACGAGTGGAGCTCTTGGCGCATGCTACGGTTAGGGCGCACCTACTTTTTCTGCGGGTCTTCTCTGGGAGGAGCTCTATATCTCACCCAAAAACTGACGTTAAGAAGCGATGCAATGGAAACCGCATGAACAATTCCATGGACAAGGTATACAGCGGACCATTTGAAAAACACAAACTGCATCCCAGCGATAAGGAGTGTTAAACGTCCTTCAGTTGGGGAGCCCCGTCAGCGATATATGGTTTCGATAAAAAGTGATACCCCTATCGCAGCACTGGTCGCGGGCCGGGAGGCGGTATATCACGAGATCGCTTGAGTCGAGATCTCCTTGTATATGGTTGTATGCGGGGTGTTTTGCATCGGTTTGTTATGCCGATCCGCCGTGCAGTCGGAGGCGAACTCCGCAGTGTATAGACGATTAACGGGGTAGGTTTGAAACCATTGTCTCCGATATTGTATGAACTCATTGCTGGCTGAATTTGATACCCTTGTCATCTTGCCCGCTTCACCTCGCCGCTCAGCCCTGGGGATCATTTCTCGCTTCGGAGTATAGGCATGACCGTTGTGTTCTGCCTGACACTGACACTCCTAGGTTTATTTTTGACCATCGCTCCTGTGTTCGTATGGGCGCAGGTTGCCGCTGTCGCCGTCAGGTCCATGCCCAACGTATTCTTGTGGTCCCTATGCATGGCCGTCATCAGATTCGTCTTGCTTGTCACGGCCGGAATCGTTTTTTCGCGGTCGATCGCCGACATCCCAATGGTTCACGGTCCCGACGGCATGATCTACCGCGCCGGCGACTGTCAAACCATTTTTTCGACGGGGATGTATTCTTGTGAATGCAACGGACGCATCATCTCGGACGAGACCGGGTGCCAATATAGTCACCTCGACCAGGCAGCGTCTCTGGCGTGCTTCTGGATGGCAAGCATGGGGTGGGGCTTCGTGCTTTGCACGAACGTCATGACTGCGACGGTGGCGCGTTCCGTGGCATTGTGGTGGTCTTCGCCTGAGGAGGTGGAGCCCATATGGAGATCGTTCCAGTACGTGTTAAATGTTTCTCTCGGGTGAGGATATTAGTCGTGCTATCGTAGGGATGCACGCTATTTTGATGACACTCTTTACGTGAGGAGCTTTGCATATGTACCTAACCCAAACAACCGACTTTTAGAACAACTTGATGAATAACCTTGATGGACCATCCCGTGGCATTATTAAGTAACTAGCGAAAAATAGTGTGAAACTCAAACGGTATTCCAACGGCAACGGGTGGTTCCTCAGTTGAGGGGTCCCGTCAGTCAGAAGTGCATTCGCCAAAGCGTCCCGCACCCTATCTCAGCACGTGTCGTGGGTGTTGAAAGACTTACGGTCTGGGGCTCGTTTGCGGCTGTTCTTGGTGTCGGGTGCCTTCGGCCGAATATCTTGTGAGGGGCAAGCAACATGTGCAAGAGGGCTGGGATACATGGTTGCTGTTCGTCTAAGCACTGTCCGGCACAAACCATAGAGTAACCAGGCAAACGAGTGCTGGCCTCGACTATGACAATTACCCAAGCCGTGGTACTACCATGTATGCGCGCCGGCATCGTAGTTGTGCGGTAAACGTACTTTACACAATAAAAAAAGATAATAACGACCCTACTAACAACGATTTATGTAAAATAATGTATGTTCACTTGATCCTACACCCTTGCTGAGGACGTGTCCAGTGGAGCGGAGGAGAGCGCAGAGGCTTGGGAGTTCCTTGACATAAAGTAGATATGGATTTGATGGCATTGGCGCAGAGTAGCGCGTCCACGTGTTCTGCATGCGGTAGAAACTCAGCGTGGGCTCGGGAGCACAATATTCATGACGCCAATCCCGACATCGCAATATCCAGCTATTCTGCATTCCACATCTCATAGAAGTCCTGAATCTACTTCGCATCCGTATCTTGCTACCGGCATCAATCAACACATTCAGGAGAAACAATTAACAGACTATAAAAGGGCCTTCAATTCGATCCCAACACACCCTCAGCCTTGATCCGAACGTACAAAGATGCGCGGCTCTCCGCTAGAATGTGATCGCTAACCGCCACTGCAATCAAATATGAAGTGAAGGAGTTAGATTGGCGGTAGGCCAGCGCCCAATACTTCGAATCCACGCTTTCCACAATCCGACTAACACAATGGTGAGTTTACGAACGGCTATACTTGTGCGCCCAGTCCGCCATTGCGTCCGTTCATCAACGCTTTGCTCGCCCTCGCCTTTTTTTTCAATTCGTATGCAACGCAGGACGTTGTGCAGGGGGTCCGCGATAAATGGTTTCATCGAGATACTGAACGAAGCCGTACAGCACTTGCCACCCCTATCCTTTGGAGGGCTTGTCTGCCAGACAATTTTATTTCCTCCTGGGGCCAGAGTCCTATCAAGTTTCGTTGCCAGTTGGCTGCCGACGGGTAGCCTGGTGAATCTTGTGCAACCTTTCGGGGTGGTGGTTGGGTTCCTGTTGCTGCTCGTAAGGCTCACGACCAACTACGTGGTAGGATATACAGCAATCTTCATTGGATTGCACCGTCTGAGCTTCTCAGAAGGTACGTCGGGTGGGTGGTATCTGTTCTATTAATAGTAATGTAAGTATTATTACTATTATGATAACCACATATTGGTTTTTGTACTGGGTGGCTGCTACGACTAGCCCAAACAGGTATACGTTCGGGCTAGGTAGCCGCTACGACTAGCCCAAGCAGTCTGGCTTTAAGCGCCAGAAGCCGACAGTAGGTGACGATGCACAGCACGACTAGCACGCAGCAGGCGGGTTTCTAGCGTAGGACCTGAGGTAACGTACGCACGACATGACTAGCCCGTACTTCGTCAGTAATCATTCCGTCAATACTGACAGCTGTGACTTGATAGCTGTGCCAGCAAACGTACGTGCAGACAATATGATATGTAAAGCAAGCTCACATATTCTCCAAACTCGACATGCGGATGAAGGAAGACAGCGTCACAGGAAGAGAAGACTACGGGGGAAAGACGAAAGCTCCTGCTGTGCTCGGTCTGCTGCTGCTGCTCTGCTGCTGTAGTGTCTCTGTAACTGAGTGCTGCTGTGCTCTGTGTGTTTCGTTCTGTGTTGGTGTTTGCCGATATACTCGTACTCTACAATAATGGTCCCTCTATTGTGATGGGTGAGTAGTGCCGGTCGCCCGCATTAATGTCTGCATAATCGCTTGGCACGGATGGGACTAACAAGTAGTGGCAGTATGCGGAGTAGTGCCGGTTGCCGATACGGTATGTGCCACCCGAATTCTCCCTTTCGAAACTCGACATGTCAGCAATCATTCAGCCATCACTGGCAGCTGTGACTTGACAGTTGTGCTAGCAAACGTACGTACCATGTACCAGGCATTTTGATACATGGAGCAAGCTCACTTCCTTCCTTTGAAACCTCGACATGAAGATAAAGCAAGACAGCATCACAGAAAGAGAAGAATCCGGAAGAGAGGGAGAATATCCTTCTCTGCCTGCTGCTTCTCCTCTGCTGCTGTAGTGATTTTTCTAACTGAGCGCTGCTTTGCCGAGTGTGTTCTTTTTGTGTTGGTAATTACCGGTATGCTCGTACTCTACAATAGTGGTCCCTCTATATTGCCTTTTGAGTAGTGTCGGTCGCCGGCTGTAGTGCCTGTGAAATCGCTTGGCACAGATGGGAAAAACAAGTAGTGGCAGTAAGCGGAGTAGTGCCGGTTTTCGCTATAGTGCCGGTACGTGCCAACCAAATCCTTCGCTTCGGAACTCGACATGTCGGCAATCATTCTGTCATCGCTGACAGCTGTGACAGCAAACGTACGTACTAAGTATTATGATATGTAGAGCAAGCTCACATATTTTCCAAACTCGACATGCGGATGAAGCAAGACAGCATCCCAGGAAGAGAAGAATACGGGGGAAAGGGGAAATGTCCTGCTATGCTCTGCCTGCCGCTGCTTGTCTGCTGCTGTAGTGTCTCTGGAACTGAGTGCTGCTTAGCGGTGTGTGTTATTTTTGGATTGGTGTGCAACTCGTACTCTGCAATAGTGGTCCCTCTATAAGGCTGGTTGAGTTGTGCCGTTCGCCCGCTATAGTGCATTTGAAATCGCTTGGCACATATGGGAACAACGAGTACTGGCAGTATGCGGAGTAGTGCCGGTTTCCCCTAAAGTGCCGGTATGTGCCAGCAGAATCCTTCCTTTCGAACCTTCACATACACAGGAAAACAAGATATCGGGGGAAAGGGGAAAATGTCCTGCTCTGCTCTGCCTGACTGCTGCTGCTGCTGCTGCTGCTGCTGCTACTGCTACTACTGCTGCTTTGCAGCAAAGCGCTGTGTGTGTTTTTGTGTCAGGTGTTTACCGGTATTTTCGTCCTCTATCTATAGAGTACCAGGCATGTATGATACGAGTACGTATGATTTGTCAATGTTTGGCGGTACGAGCGTCGGCAGATTAGTTCTTTAACTTACATTTTTTGCCTTTTTTCCTTTTTGTTGTTGGGTCTCATCATACGCACCGACACGCCGGCCACTGTTCAAGCTCTCCGCAGGCTGCTGTTTTTTCTGCTGTCGCTGCAGTCTATGGTATGATATGTACCTTCCCGCGCCATTGGCGATTTCTTTTTTAGTGTTTTAGCTTCGCGTTTTCGGCACTGCTGCTTTGCTGCTGGTGGTGCTGCAGAGGTCTGCCTACAACAGTAACTAAGTGTGCTGTGCTATTTTGCTGCATTTTGTTCTTTGCTACCGCTAGCTCCACTTCTATCTGTGTGCGTTCTTCACATTAAAATGATATTTCCGTCCATCTACATCCAGCACAACCGTTGTCCGTGCCGATGTCTCCTAGAGGGACGAACTCTGTGGTCACAAACTACAAGACAGAAATACACATTCGAAATACAGCAAGGTGATTTGGCCATGCAATGCCGACCGCAATGGATACCAGGGCGAAACATATGCAAGCCAGCACACACACCAGCCTATTTGCAAGGAAGAAAGAAACGAAGAATGAGATAGAAGAAAAAACAAGAAGTAAAAAAGAAAAAAGGAAAGAAAGAGGGGAAAAGGAACGCAGGAAGGGGGAAAGAGATACCCAGGAAGAAAAAAAAACGAGTGAAAAGATACTCCTAACTTCCCATACCATACGGGCAGGTAATACGATCTAAACATTACCTACAACCCAACCCCCCTCCCCTTCCCCCACTCACCCCTCGCCGGTAGTAAGACTACATAGACTACATAT
>JAYJMJ010261520.1:0-14556 GCA_036873875.1 Laminaria ephemera | reverse complement strand
CCAGATATCGAGCTCCGGGCGAGTCGATTTGAGCCCCGTCGCAAACGCGGGAGCACGTCCGTGAATGCTGTGCATTCCGTAAGTGTTCATGTAGTACGGAAAGCGGCTTGAGCAACCGATACCCGAAATGAACACAGTGTTCTCTTGCGTTGAGCCAATCTGAGGTAACACTTTCTTCATCTGCGCGAGAATCGAATAGTCACCACAACCTGGGCACCAACGAACGTCTTGATCGGACTCGAAATCTTTTGGCTTTAAAACTGGTAGTTCAACGTTCATGTTTCAAATTCGGAATGCAGAATGTGCGGATTGAATGGACTCAGGTGAATCGGCGATTGGTATTGGCTTACTCTTGGATAGCTTTGATCTTGTCAACGATTTCGCCAACAAAGAATGGCTTGCCTTGAATTTTGTTCAAGCCAATGGCATCGACCAAAAACTCATTCTTCATCAACAAGCGAAGCTGTCCGCTGTTAAGTTCGGGAACGAGCACGCGATCGTATTGCTTAAGCAAGTCGCCAAAGTTTTGCGGAAACGGACTGATCCAGCGAATGTGAGCGTGACCGACTTCGATTCCTGCAGCCAAGCAATCTCGAACGGCCGTTCGGCATGCACCATAGGTCCCGCCCCAACTGACAACCAAGGTACCTTTCGATGAGCCTTCAACCTCGAGATCATCAAGATACTTGGCGGCCATCTGGACCTTCTTAGCTCGCGTTTCCACCATGTGCTGGTGGTTATCAGGATCGTAGCTGACGTTGCCAGTTCCGTCCTCTTTCTCAAGTCCACCGACGCGATGCATCAAACCTTTCGTACCCGGCAAAGCCCATGGGCGAGCCAAGTCTTCGTTTCGCTCGTACGGTAAAAACGGCTTTCCGTCTTCATCGTTGGCTTTACCTTCGGGATGACTGACTTCGATCTTCTTGAGTTTGCTAACGTCCGGGATCTTCCAAGGCTCGGCACCATTGGCAATATAACCGTCGGACAGAATGATGACGGGCGTCATGAATTTCGTGGCGATCTCCCAAGCTTCCATCGCAGTACGAAAACAATCGCCAGGACTTTGTGCCGCCACAACAGGTAATGGTGACTCACCATTGCGACCATGCATCACCATCAGCAGGTCGGATTGTTCCGTTTTCGTTGGCAAACCAGTACTTGGGCCACCACGTTGAACATCAATGATGATCATGGGAAGTTCAAGAATCAGTCCCAGACCAATACCTTCGCCCTTGAGTGCGATTCCCGGTCCACTGCTGGTCGTGACTGCCATGCTACCGCCGAACGCAGCGCCAACGGCTGAACAAACGGCCGCGATTTCGTCTTCGGCTTGAAACGTTCGAACCCCAAAGTTCTTATGCTTCGACAACTCGTGAAGAATATCGCTGGCTGGCGTGATTGGATAGGAGCCAAGAAACAACTCTTTGCCGCTTTGCTTGGCCGCCGCGATCAAACCCCAAGCCAAGGCTTGGTTGCCCATCACGTTTCGGTAAGTTCCTTTTTCGAGTTCTGCAGCCGGAACCTGGAACGTTGACGCAAAATCTTCGGTCGTCTCACCGTAGTTCCAACCTGCCTTGAGCGCGAGGCGGTTTGCCTCCGCGACGTCGGGCTTGTTCTTGAATTTGGTCTCAATGAATCGCAACGTCGGTTCAACATCTCGACCGAACAGCCAAAACACCAAACCCATCGCGAAAAAGTTCTTACAGCGATCAGCAAACTTGACCGACAAACCAGTTGATTCAACCGCACCGCGAGTCATCTTGGTCATCGACACATGGATCGTGCGATAATTCTCAACCGTCCCATCTTCTAATGGATTTTTATCGAGCTTGGCCAACTTCAAATCTTTGGCTTCGAAGCTGTCTGAGTTCACGATTAAGATGCCCGACTTTTTCAAGTCGCTCAAGTTCGTGATCAAGGCCGCGGGGTTCATGCAGACCAGCGCGTCGAGCCCATCGCCTGGAGTAAAAATCTCTTCGGCAGAAAACTGGACTTGGAAACCGCTGACTCCGGCTCGTGTTCCACGCGGCGCGCGAATTTCAGCGGGGAAGTCAGGGAACGTGGCGACATCGTTACCAGACAATGCAGACGTGTTGGTCAACTGCGTACCCAGCAACTGCATGCCGTCACCTGAGTCACCGGCTAAACGCACAGTGACGCCGTTGACCGACTCGGAGGGCTTTTGGGTGGGCGGAAATTGATCCGTAGAACTAATCATGGGAAGCCTTCTTGCGAACTCTCACATTGTTGTTGAACGTGTCGATGAGTTCGTCTTTAGAAAGAGTGGAATGAAACCTGTGCATTGATCACTAATTGATTTTCGCCGAAGCAACTGAGCTTCGCAGTGGTTTAGCAAGGTCATCCAAATTGTAAATTTTTTAGCCAACACAAACGGGACTTCGAGTGGCTGATGAATCTAGACAAAGCAAATCCTTTGTCCTGCATTCCTAACCCGAAGCGTCAGCGAGGAGGCAGGTCGATTCCCGCTTCCTCCTCGCTGACGCATCAGGTTATGAACAATTCATCACCGAACTCAGTCAGTTCGTTTGCAATTTGCTGCCTGTTCAACTGGCCTAGTTTTCAGGCCTTTCTCAGCAGCACCACAAGTTTACCGTTTTGCGGGTCTTTGAGATGCAGCAAACGCCTTAATTTTGGCAAAATCGCCCGGTTTTCGGAAGAGGAAAAAGTCTGTTAGAATTCGCCGACCACGAAATACGTGGATTCAACAACCAACAAATGATTTTTATAGAGGTCCTCGTAAGGCAATGGAACGTTCCCTTATTCTGCTTAAGCCTGACTGTGTACAACGACGCCTAATTGGCTCGATTATTTCTCGATTTGAAGAGAAAGCCATCGACATTGTCGGTATGAAGTTGATTCAAGTCACTCCTGAACTGGCCAAGCAACATTACGCTGAGCATGTTGAGAAGCCATTTTATCCTGGACTGGAGGAATTCATTACTGGAGCTCCTGTCGTAGCGTTGGTCCTTCAAGGACTCGATGTCGTACGTGTTGTGCGCGAAATGCTAGGGGCAACCAACGGATTGACTGCCGCTCCAGGAACCATTCGTGGTGACTTTAGCAGCAGCCGCCAGATGAATCTCGTTCATGCTTCCGATGGAGCTGAAGCTTCTGCTCGCGAGATCGCACTGTATTTCAACGAGAACGAACTCTGCGATTACACACCAGTGTTGACACCTTGGTTCCGCGCCGGAGACGAAGCGTAAACGCTGGATTAAAGAAACAATCCAAATCAAATAGGCAACCAGGGAGATTTCCTGGTTGCCTTTTTTTGTTGACTAGCAAACAACTTAAACAAAACAGGCGAGCAATTTCTTCAAATTGGATGGGGCGGTGGTGCTAGGCTGCGACTCCCACCGCCTGGCGACAGTAGCTACGGTCAATTCTGATTGGCTTAATTTCTAGTGGTTTGTCAAAACTAAAAAGTGGGATAGGCATCTTGCCTGTCAGTGAGTTTGGACAACAGAAACACAGGCTGGAAGCCTATGCCACCATTGAAGCAATCGTAAAAGTAAGCGTTGACGAAACACTAGGCCGTTTGTCGTACTAGCGCTTTGTCGCCAAGTCTCGACAGACCAGTCGAATCGATAACCCATGAACAAACTCAACGACATCCACATGTTGAGGACGCTAATTCCATGTGTTCCCCAGCCCCAAGACGACTTGATCAGGAATCACTAAACTCATCCGCCAACTGAAAACATTCAAACAGTTTTCGACAAGGGCGATTGATTTTAGTACCATCAATCATGTAGTCCCCTATCAATGCCTTTAATTCTTTTCAAGTCCCTTGAACGATACTTCCGGCTCGATCACGAAGGCGATTTCTCAAGCAGCTCAGTTGAATGAAGCTGCGATCCAACTGCTGCGCAATCGTTATTTCGAAAAACTGTGTCGTTTCGCTGAACAAAAAACCGCCCAACGACATGACAGATTCATGGACGCCAACGGTATCGCCGAGTTCGCAATGGATACTCTGTTCAAAGGGTTGAATGACGGGCGTTTTCATGAAATCAAAAATGGAGACGAATTGTGGGAATTGTTGATCATGCTTGTTTCCAAGGAGACATCTCAAAGATCTCGATTCTTCGACCAGAAAGATCAGCGGTCACTTATCAACAACATCTGCGACCAGTTCGTGTCGAAGCTCAAGTCAGGTTCCACTGCGGACATTGCGGCGCACTTTGAGTCTGCAAAAGACGGCTTAGTAAAAGGCAACTCAAACGACTCTGCTTTCGGTGAGTCCTTGTTGCTTGAGTTAGTTCTTTTGCGAATCGCATACAGTACAGATCGCAAGGCTACCGTTGAGTCTCTTAAGTCTCAATATCCGCATCTTAGTAAGAAAATTGAAATCGCGGTCGAAAATGAATTCTCGGCAGATCTGGTCAACAGCCATGCTTCGATGTTGGATTCTGAACTGCGTGGACTCTCAGAAACCCAAGCAGTAGCTTCCCAAGAACTCCCCACTGCCTCTGAGCTTCAGCATGAAGAACCAGCCAGACCTCATCTTCGTCAAATCGGTAGCTACAAACTTTTAGAACAAATTGGCGAAGGAGGAATGGGAACGGTCTGGATGGCGGAACAGGAGAAACCCGTTCGACGGCGCGTGGCAATCAAACTCATCAAATCCGGTTTCGCCGACAAACAAGCGATTGCTCGGTTCGAAGCTGAGCGACAAGCGCTGGCAATGATGGATCATCCGAACATTGCGAAAGTGCTCGACGCAGGTGCCAGCGAACAAGGTTCACCGTACTTTGTCATGGAACTGGTGAAGGGTGATCCGATCACCAAATATTGTGATACGCATAGGCTCACTCCAGACGAAAGGTTGATGCTATTTTTACAAGCTTGCGACGCGGTGCAGCATGCTCACCACAAAGGTATTATCCATCGAGACATCAAACCGTCGAACATCCTGGTGCATATCCACAATGGCAAACCAACGGTCAAAGTGATTGATTTTGGATTAGCCAAAGCCCTTGACCATCAAACCAAGTTATCAGACAAGTCAATGATCACCGATTTCGGCACTGTATTGGGCACGGTCCAATACATGAGCCCCGAACAGGCTCGCTTGAATGAGATCGATGTTGATACGCGCACAGACATTTATTCCCTTGGCGTGATCCTTTACGAATTGCTGACAGGAAGCACACCTGTTGAGAAAGAGACCCTTACCCAAAACTCGTTGCTAGATGTCTTGCAGATCATTCGCGAGCAGGATCCCCCCAGACCGAGCAATCGGCTAAATTCATTATCAGTCGATCAGCGAAATCAGATCGGCGCCGAGCGACAGAGCCAACCATCGAAACTGAAACAAATCCTCCGTGGCGATTTAGATTGGATCGTCATGCGAGCCTTGGATAGCGATCGCGCCAGACGTTATTCGACGCCGAACGATTTCTCGGAAGATATCCGAAGGTATATGAGTGGAGATGCGGTCGTCGCGCGACCGCCATCAACAGGGTACCGACTTCGCAAGTTTTCACGAAAGAACAAATTACCCGTCGCCATTGTTGCGGGTTTATTTGCGGTTGTTGCCGGTGCTGCGATCACCATCGCAGGCGCCTTAACCAAAGCCAACGTGGCCAGGGCAGAAGCCGAATCTTCGTCGGAAAGATCAGAAAAGATTTTGCAATTCGTCACCGAATCGTTCAGTGCAGCCAACCCAAACTCGGGCGCCACGGCTGAGATGTCAGCCAAGGACGTTCTTGAAATTGCGCAAAGCAATTTATATGAGTCTGAACTCGACGACCTCGGGAAAATGCGACTTCTCTGGCAACTGAGTAACAGTTTTGCTGGACTTGGCGAATTCCAACTCTCACTTCAAGCGGCAGAAGAATCGCGAGAATTATCCCTGACAGCACTTGGCCCGGACCACCTTGATACGTTCACTTCAATGCACAAACTGGCTCACGCGTATTACCTTGCTGGGCGAACAAGCGAAGCCATTGAACTATTTCGGAAAACGCTAGAACTGCGCACATCGAAACTTGGCTCAAGCCACCCGGAAACGCTCAACACGATGACGGGACTTTCGACTGCCATGTTCGTTGGAGGCATGTCACAGGAAGCCATCGAGTTGTACGAAAAGGCGATTGTGTTGTCAGAAGACCAGTTGGGATCGGACCACCCCAATACGCTTGGCCTGATGAACCGCTTGGCGTTTGCATACAACGAAGTTGGCAAGACAAATGAAGCCATCGAACTGTTTCAAGAAACGCTCACACTGCGACAGGCCATACTCGAAGTGGATCACCCCGAAACATTTTGGTCGATGGATGGTCTGGCATTTGCATACACAGAAGCTGGCCGGACCGAAGACGCCATTGAGCTTCACGAGAAGACGCTCAAAATGCGTACCGTAAAACTTGGGCTGACCCATCCAAACACCCTTCGATCGATGCTTTGTCTCGCGAACGCCTATGATGATGCCGGACGAACGAAAGAGGCGATCGAGCTTCACGAGAAAACGCTTGAGCTAAAAAAGGACAGACTCGGACCGAACCACCCCGACACCTTCTGGTCGATGAACAATCTGGCCAATTCATACGGTGATGCTGGTCGAAGTACAGACGCGATCGAACTATATCAACGAACACTGGAACTGCAAACGTTAGAACTTGGGAAAGACCACCGCTCGACGCTTTGGTCAATGGATGGCTTAGCGAATGCTTACGCAGAAGTAGGGCAAACGGATAAAGCAATTGAGCTTCACAAACAGAATCTCGAGCTACGAACCTCAAAACTCGGACCGGATCATATTGCCACACTCACTTCCATGAACGGATTGGCGAATGTTTTCGCATATGCCGGACGAAACGAAGAAGCGGTCAAGCTCTACCACCAGTCCTTCCAATCGCAGCGAAAGCAATTTGGAATGGATAGCCAAAAAACTCAACAGGCATTGACCCGACTTATTGCTACTTTGGCAATGATCAGGCCAGCAGACGACCGACTTAACCAAGAGCTAATGAACCTTATGCGGCAGGTATGTGACAACAGTCGTAAGGGCGAACAGATCAGAGCTCTGGCCGCTGCTGAATACCGCCTCGGCAACTTCGACGAAGCGATTTCTGTTGCCTCGGGATCAACCGAAACGAATCAGGCCTGTGACCATCCGACCAACTACGCCATCCTCGCATTGAGCCACTTCAAATTGGAAAATCAGCAAGATGCGAACAGCTTCCGCCAACAACATGGCAGACGATTGAAAGACAAAGCGTTCTCAGACGACAAGGATCGCCTATTCTTTGCGGCGGAAGTAGACGACCTGTTTGGAAAATCCAAAGATGCCGAAAATTGAACGGATGCACCCCGTTCGCTTGCCACGGATTTTGTTAAAACAAATCAGTCTCACTTCAGATCTTTAGATCGAGAACCAATCGATCACGATCGAAACGAGGCCGCCAGAATTCAACCAAACAGCCAGAGCCACAAAACAATGAGCTGGCAAATCGCGTTCAAAATCTCGCTTGTGATCACGATGTTGATTGCCACTTCCTGTTCAGCGTTGGAATTGCGCAGTCAATCCCCCGACCAAGAGGCCGAGAACAGAACGGACCAGCACTGGTCATTCTTTCGCGGCAATAATTTTGACGGCCACTCGCTGGAAAAAGGAATCACTGAATCTTGGCCAGAGCGAGGACCGCCGGTCTTGTGGCACTTGGATCTGGGCGTCGGCTATTCCGGATTTGTTGGCCAGTCTGGCCGTGTCTACACCCAGTACCAAAACCTCTCCGGTCAATTCGTCGCTTGCCTTAATGCAAAAACTGGCGAGAAAATCTGGGAACAAAAATACGCTTGGCCGTATAAACCTGCGTCGCTTTATCCGGGACCGCGCTCCACGCCAACACTGTGCGACGGACGCTTGTTCGTCACCACGCCAGCATCCAACCTGTTGTGCTACGACGCCGAATCAGGAGACTTGAAATGGGAAGTCGGTTTGGCGGAGAAATTCTCGGCGCCGAAAGTTGAATTTGGCTACGCATGTTCGCCCGTTTGTCACGATGGAAAAGTCTTTCTACCCATTGGTGGCAAAGACGCTTCAATGGTTGCGCTGAACCAAACCGACGGCTCGATCGTTTGGCATGCAGGAAATGATCCGGTCAGTTATTGCAGTGCGTACCCAATTGAATTTGAGAATCGCAAACTGATCGTCGGCTATTTCAAGAACACTCTGTGCCTGTTCGATCAAGAGACAGGTAATGAACTGGCGAGTATTCGAGTTTCCGTCGACTACGACGAACATTCGGCTTGGCCAGTCTACCGAGAGCCTTTTCTGTGGGTATCAGGACCGTTTCGAGCCGGCTCGCGGCTTTACCGTTTGGAAAGCGAGATTCCAGCCAAAGAAATCACCGCAAACGTAAAAACTGAAACAGAAAGTTCTGAAAGCAAGCTTCTACTTAAGCATGTTTACGCCAGCAAGAAAATGTCGAATGACGTTGCCTCGTGCGTTTTGTCCGGCGAACAATTGTACGGCTTTGACATTCGTGACGTGCAATCAAAAGTCCATCGTCCTTCGCGCGGTCAATTCACCTGCATGGAATTTCTGACGGGTGAAGTTGCCTGGCAAAACGGCACCATTCGTCGACAACAAATCTCAACTCAGCCAGGAATCATTGACGAAACAGTCGCCAGCGAATCTGTGGTCGCTGCAACCGACATTGGTCACGCAAGCGTAATTGTTGCTGATGGAAAGCTGATCATGCTCAACGATACTGGCGAACTCATTCTTGGTCGCATTGGATCCGAATCGTTTGAAGAACTCGCGCGAACGACAATCCTCGGTGGCGAGATAAGTTGGACACAGCCAATCCTGATCGATGGCTGCCTGTTTGCGAGAAACCATACCAAAGCTGTTTGCGTTTACCTCGGCGAAGTCGATGACTTGGCGGGAGATCCAAATCAGCTCACGTTTGCATCAGACATTCGGCAAGCGACCTACGTCGATTGGGCTTCGTTGATTCTTGGAACCGAGCCGACTTACGCGATGACAGCGCCGAAGCCCAAGTGGCTGGTTCGCTGGTTTTTGATTTCGTTGGCCCTGGGCTGGCTATTGGCTCCCATTGTCGCTGTCACATTTAGGTACTTCTCAAAAACACCTTCGACTCGAACCACGTTTTTATGTGTGGCAATGGCGATCGGAATTTTTGGCACGACGATATTTGGTCATTGGCTGAAAGAGTTCTACTTTTCTTGGCCAATCTGTCTGGCGATTTTGTTCGAATCGCTGGTCTGCCAACTTAAAAGCAAGAACGAATCGGTCAAGCCTCGCCCATGGCTGGCTCGATTGATGTTGATCATGTTTGCGATAGCTTGCGTTGGATTCTTTTTGCTTTGCCGGCGTCTCAGCCTCCCATTTGAATGGACCTTCCTCCTTGGATTTCCCGCAGCACTTCCGTTTCATTGGATGGTTAAACAAAGCGTTCAGCGCGGTGAGTCATTTGGTTTTGGCCAATGGCTATGGAGCCTCCTTGGATTCTCTGCATTTTTCTGGCTGGGAGCCGGCGTGATGATCTGGAAGTATGCAGCCTGACATAGCGATCACATTTGACCGAATACTTCGACCCCAAAGCAGGCCAACCCAAGCGCAGCGATGTTTGGTCTGCGGCACGAATCTGCCGCAACGTCATCGCGCTCCACTTGGGCCGGGTTCGTAAAAATCCCGTCTGTTATTCGGAGACTGCTGACTGGAGCTTGGCAGCCTGAAAAATCCCGAACCACTTCTTCTGGGTTTCCTCGTCCGGCCGTTTGACCATTGAAATGCCGACACGGTGGAGATCTTTGGGGCCCTTGAAGATTCGCACCAGTCGGTGAATAGCTCCACCGTTTTCTCCAATCGGAATCTCCAGTGACACTGTGGCAGACTTGTCATCACTGACGAGGATTTTCGCTTGGACACCAGCGGTTCCAGCTTTCATCTGCTCGATCATATAGTTTGCCAGTTCTTCCGTGCTGCCCTCCGAAGACACGTCAAGAATCCTCTCGATCGTAAACTGCTCATTCCAATTCGTTGACGACTCGGATGGTAAAAACCAAGATTCAGTAACGAGTCCATCTTCTTTCTTTCGAAAGCCAGTGGACCATTGCCGCCCATCAAGGTTGACTGCAACGATTTCTGTGGGGTGAAAAAGTTCCTCGGTTGCACCGCGAAGATCAATCACACAAAAGACTTTTCCATCTTGAAAATCAACACCAAAAAAAGAATATAGCCAGCGACTTTGGCCGGCCCCCATATCTACTTTCTCGTCGGGGCTTCCTAGGAATTTCAGGACCTGTTCAGGCTTGTTACCAACTTCAAACAGACCAGTATTCTCAAAGTCTCCAATCATCGTAGCCAAACCATCAACGTAATCCTGATTCTCCGTGGTCAGTTGACTGGCAATTCTGAGTTGTTGCCACGCTTTGACGAGTTCATCCTGCCCGTAAAGCGCGAGTGCAAGTTGAGCTCGCAGTTCGTGGCTTTTGGGATTCTTCTCAGCCGCTGCAGCCAGATCCGAAATTGATTCCGGGGCAGAAGAGGATTCTTCGGAACCACTGCTGGAGAGCGGCTCCAATTTCCCGATGTCGTCGATTCGCATCAGACGAAACTGGCCATCAGTCCACACAGCAAGAACTTCAGCCGTCGCTTCAGGAGTTTCAAAGTAGAACCCGTAGACATTCTCTACTGAGACACTGGCGCGCTCAGCAAGGGACTTTGCGCGAGACTCGCCAAAAGTTTCCAGTGCAGTTCCAAACGTCGCTTCTTTGGCGAGCCGTTGAATTCCTTCCAGAGATAGTTCGTCTCGTTGGATGAAGCCATTAAAGATGCCGGGATAGTCTTTTGCTTTAATCTCAGCAGGGATTAAGAGGAATCCAGCAGCCTTTGAATAATCCTCTGCGACGATATTCTCGTGAAGCTCGGTCAATGCGGTGATCAGCGCAGCTTTATTTGGCTGTTCTGCTTGTAGCGGATTGAAGCTGGCCAGCAGCAGGATCAGGGGCGTAAGTGAAATATTCATTGATGTTCTTGGGATTGATTTTTGTTCGAAAATGAACTCGAGCTGCATTGGTCGCGAGTAAGTCCGCCAATTACTGAGTTTGCTTTTGCCACTGTGCTAGAAGCCGACGGTGCGTCAATCAGCCGCGAAAATCTGTATTTTTTGCCAAGTATCTCCCCGAAGAATCAGCGAGGTGATGGCTACCGCGAATCGCCGACGCTTACGGGCAGCGCATTGGCGATTCATATTTCGTATCATGACCGTATTACTGAATTGACTCTGACCAACCGGAACACGACCATGAAATCCAACGCCTATCTTCTTTCCACTTTGGTACTCGCGATCACAGCGTTTGGACTGGGAATTAACCAAGACAGTGAGAAAGCAGAATCCGAGTTTTCCAAACCGACCATCGATCTCGGTTGCGTCGTGAGTGACATTGATGCGTCAGTGAAGTTCTACACTGAGGCGATTGGGTTTGAGGAAACAGGCGGCTTCAAAGTCGATGCTGACTATGCCACAGACGTCGGACTGACAAATGGCAAGCCAGTCGATGTGAAAGTTTTAACACTGGGAAAAGGCGCTGGAGCGACTCAGCTAAAATTAATGCAAGTCGAAGGCGAAAGTGCCAAGTCCGCCAACGACCACATCGAAACCACGTTAGGATTTAGCTATATCACCGTGTTTGTCAAAAGCACTGACGGCGCTATCGAACGATTGAAGAAGGCCAACGTAAAACCAGTTGCCAATGGTCCACTGCCACTACCGGCGAATGAAGCCATTGCGCTGACTGTTGTCCGCGATCCCGACGGCAACTTTGTCGAACTCGTCGGCCCGACACCAACAAAATAAGTACGCCGGCTTTTTGAACCGAACTTAAAAAGCCGACCTCAATTAAGTGAACAATCAGGAGTTTGAAATGTTTCGACCAACTCGCTCAACCATTTTCGTGTGGCTTACTTTCGTAACCACTGCTTTCCTGCTGGCCAGTCATTCAGCGGACGCGCAAGATTGGAATCAGTGGCGTGGGCCCACTGGAAACGGTGGTACCACTGATGCCAACCCTCCAACCAAATGGAGCGACACTGAAAACGTAAAATGGAAAGTCGCGATTCCCGGACGAGGGTCAGGCTCGCCAATTATCTCTGGCAATAAAGTCTTCATCGTCAGTGCGGTACAGACAGCCAACGGAGCCAAGGCTGCTAAGGAACAGGCACAAGCTCAGCCTCAGCAAGGGCAGGGCGGCAGAGGTCGTGGACGGGGAGGGCGTCGCGGTTCGGCCATTCCTCTAGTTGAAATGGACTTCAAACTATTTTGCTACGACCGCTCCAACGGAGACTTAGTTTGGGAGCAAACTGCGGTTACCGCCACGCCTCACCAAGGAACTCACTCAACCAACGGATTCGCTTCAGCTTCGCCAAGCACTGATGGTGAGCACGTTTACGCATCGTTTGGATCACGAGGAATGTTTTGCTACTCAATGGATGGCAAACTCGTTTGGAAACGTGATGATCTCGGCGAGATGAATACGAGAAACAGTTTTGGCGAAGGCAGCTCGCCGACGCTTTATGAAGACAAGCTTATTCTTCCATGGGATCATGAAGGTCCTTCGGCAATTTACGCCCTTAACAAAACGACGGGCGAAACGATTTGGAAAACAGATCGTGACGAGCCAACCAACTGGGGCACTCCGATCGTGGTTAACAACGGCGACCAGAAACAAGTCGTCATCACGGGTCAGAACAAAGTTCGGGCTTACGATTTGGAGTCAGGAAAAGAACTGTGGACTTGCGGCGGGCAGACAGAAAGACCTTGTGCAACAGCCGTCGCTTTCGATGACATGGTCATAGTTGGCAGCGGACACCGTGGCGCTTTTATGGGCGCGTTTAAGCTTGATGGCAGTGGCGACATTGCCGGATCTGACAAAGTCGCCTGGTCGATCAATCGTGACACTCCCGATATTGCTTCACCTTTGCTAAGCAACGGACGTCTTTACTTTCACAAAGGTAAAACGGGGATCCTGACTTGCCTCGATGCGAAAACGGGAAAGCCACTGTTCTCGGCGACTCGAGTTCCAGAAATTAACAGCACATATGCTTCACCTGTTGCCGCGGGTGAGAACATTTACCTGACCGGTCGCAGCGGCAACACCGTTGTGATTAAGGACTCGGAAAAATTCGAGGTCATCTCCAGCAACTCAGTTGGCGAAACTGTCGACGCGACTCCGGCTGCCGCTGGCGACAACTTGTTTATCCGTGGTGAAAAGCATCTGTTTTGCATCGGAAAGTAGACTCCGGATCTCAGGGGCAACGGATCGGGTCTACAGACAATTCGATTCAATCTGAAATCTGAAATCTGATTTTGAAATCTAGAAGCCGCGTTTAGAAATTGCCTGTTCGATTTCTTCGCGGCTACTTTTACGCAAATCGTCAATCGAATTACGAATGTGTGCAGCAGTTGACTCGTCAAAATCTTCCAGCGCTACGAGAGTTTTCAGGATCTCCACCTGATTCTTGTCAAACGAAACGTGCTCCATGGCTGTATCAACAATCGATTTTTGATCATCAACCGACAGCTCAAACGTTTTGATTACTTCCACCAATGTTTCTTGCTGGTTTTTGGCGAAAGACATTTCTTCGATCACTTCAGAAATCGCTTGCCCGCAAGGAACCTCTTCCGCGCGGGATTTGATTTTCTCAATCGCCACAATGCTTTCATCTCGATCATCGATTGCCATTGAGACAAAGAATTGTTTCAACCAAGCTTGCTCTGCTGCAGTTGCTGGTTCAAATTTTCCGCCACGTTCGATGAACAAACTCATTTCACCGTTGGCTTCTCGAAGCTCGCCTTTGACAGTGCTCCCTTTGATGGCCTCTTCGATTTGAATTATCGCGCCGGGGTCAAAACTCTCGAGACGACCCTCTTTGAAGAAAACCTTGCTGTTTGTTTTCAACGTTCGTGATTCCTCACCACTTTTGCGAGTCACTGTCCGCGTGCCGTTGACGGTCATATCGGAACTGTAAGAGCCTCCACAGCCGGCCAGCAAAGTCATGACCAAAACTGTAGAAAACAGAAACACCCAACGTCGATAAACAATTTTTCGCATCTTGCCTCGCCCTTACCTTAATCATCGAAAGTCAATCAAAACACACTGGCTATGGAACAATGCGTTGTCGCTGATGCCTATCAGCACCATCAGAGAAGAGCCCGAAACATTGGAATTCGGACATCAATTCGTAGGAATTTTGACGAATGCATGCTCTAGCGGGAGTCCTCGCCGAATTTGGATGGGACGTTTACCCTTATCACAAGCTCGGCACATTAGCCGTTTTGGGGACAACCCAATGGTACTTACCGCACACTCTGACAAGCGTAGCTACTTGGCAAGAACTCGCTCTGATGGCCAAGTCATTACTTTTTGATGCTCTAGCCGTCGGCCTTCCGCCTAGAAATAGAATCATTGAAAAAGCTCTCTCAGATACGCCCGCGTCTAGCGTTGTCGGCTCAGTTTTAAGGGGGCAGCCTTTTCTAAAGTGAGTGCCATTGACTATCG
>JAYJMJ010261495.1:0-14558 GCA_036873875.1 Laminaria ephemera | reverse complement strand
TGTTGTTGTTGTTGTTGTTGTTGTTGTTGTTGTTGTTGTTGTTGTTGTTGTTGTAGTTGTTGTTGTTGTTGTTGTTGCTGTCGTTGCTGTTGCTGTTGTTGTTGTTGTTGTTGTTGTTGGTGTTGCTGTTGTTGCTGTTGTTGTCGCTGTTGTTGCTGTTGTTGCTGCTGTTGCTGTTGTTGTTGCTGTTGTTGTTGTTGTTGACGTTGTTGTTGTTGTTGCTGTTGTTGTTGCTGTTGCTGTTGTTGTTGTTGTTGTTGTTCTCACATTAACTCGCATAATCATCTACCTGTATCTGCCCATAGACGATGCATCGCTTGGCGTTTGTTTGCACTCTCGAGACTCCCCGTTGCCGACAAAATTAGCGTGCAAATTCGTCCGAGGGGGTGTGTTATCTCTTACGTATTGATATTAAACATTATTAATAATAATACGTGTTTTTATACGGTGGTGGTAGTAGTATCATGCAGCGTGCGCGCGTCACGCAACTTGCAAGTCCTTGAGGTTGAAGTTCGACCAACTCTATCTATGATGCCCTGCCTCACCAGAGTAGCCCGGCGAGTTGCTTGGCATGTACCTGGTACCAGGTACTACAGTATGACCGACGTTGTAAAATCATCACTTTTTTTCGACACTTCCCCCCCCCCTCTGTATGTATGTAGTCAGTCCCAAATTGAAACGGCCGCCACGCAACAAGCAGCAGTAAGGCGAGAGAGAGTCTTGGCGTCAGCTTGGGAACGGCTGCCGCAGCAAAAAGGCGAGCCTCGTCCTCGGGTGATGATGCTTAATTGGGCATCGACGTCAGTTACAACAGCAGTCCCTGCGAACAGTAGTAGTGCAGGCTCGAACGATAGCCCTCGTGGGAATGTGTTTATTATGGAATCAGGCGAAAAATAAGCCTGCTATTATTACTGCTGTAGTAGTAGTATCATCATACGTGTCGTGTTGAGAGTTTTGTGACTGGGTAGTATGTATATGAGAGTTTTTGTGATTGAATGTTCGAAACTCTGATCTCAATCTGAGCAAGCTGCGTGTGTGTGTGTATATAGATATCCCGGCCTCGCGTACAGTAGTAGCACTACGTGGCGGGGGTACGCCCTCGTAAACGATACCTGGTATATAATAATAGTAGGTCGTTGACTCTCCTCTGGGTGACGATGATGATGTGGTATATACCACAGCGTCGGCAGGACGAGTTTTTTAAGGTCCTACTTCGAAGTACGAGTGCAGTAGTAGTAGTAGCACACAATCAATAATTAATTTCTGCTCACAACAAAGAAAGGAGGAACGGGAAGGAAAGTACATATTTTTCGGGGTACCTACTCGTAGGCTCGTACCAGTACTATACAAGAAGAATCTTACTATTAATATTAATAACTGCCACCTTCCGGAGTAGGTGCTACAAGTATATCAGAGTACCGGGATATTGGTCCGTCAGGCTATAGAATATGTAGTTTACTCGTGTTTGAGAACGGGTTGCAGTTCCACGTTAACTTCAGATCGCTCCTCCCGAAGTTTCCTTGCGTATTTCCCCGGACAATCTCAGGCTGCATTCCTTGTGGGGTTTCTTTCTTATGGGGGCCGGTCTTCTAGTGTTCTCAGTGTCTCGCGACCACAAACAACACATGACAAGCAAGTGCGTACGTACCTGGCATCGTACTGTAAACACGCGCGATCGGAGTATCACACACAGCTTGCAAAGATGAGTTTCGACAAAATCCTAGATCTCACAGCTGTTGTTGTGTATTTTTTAATTTTTTACAAAAAGTGTACGTGCAGCCTTCTTATCATTCGTCTGTGATGTTATAGCCAAAGACGTCAAGAGACGGCCCTTTCGCCCCTTGACAAACGCTGTCAAAGCAAAAGCGCCTTGACAGACAGCCTTGACGGCTGAAATCCGGGGACACGACAAAACCCCCCTCGTCTTTAGGGTTTCCATTAATTTAACAGGAGGCTTTTTTTACCAGGGGGATAGGGGACAATCCGTCTAAACGGAGAGAAATGCCCTGACCCATGTGACAGACAACCTTGATTGCCTGGCGGCTTGACGCTTGCCCGTCTGCTAACATATTTAATGTTAGCCCTATGATATACGCATAATAGCTAACGTAGCATGACCACATCATGCAGCACGCAGCGGTACGAGTAGTAGTTACGAGTAGTAGTTGATACAAGGGCGACGGCGCGAACGAGCGACGGAGCGACGGCGCGAGCGACGGCGAAATCTACAAAGAAACCGAACATCCAAAGTAAAATAAAAAAAACGACGATCTATACATCGTCATCAACAGCAACAAATCCAACACCATCATCCTTTTCCGTTTAAAATATACAGATAGCAGCATCATGCTGGCGACACGTACATTGCTACGGACGGTAGAGGTGCACCATTAATTTTCTGAGGGTTATTACTTTTTGAGGAGCTCTACATCTCATTCAAAAATTGATTTTGAGTAAACCGCAGAGCGACTCGATGAACAACCCCATGTCCTAGGTATACAAAAAAATATATAATAATGCAAAACAAGAATGACATCCCGACGATTTTGGGTTAAGGAGCCCCGTCATTCAGAAACAAAATAGCAAAAAAGTGCTGCCTCTGTCCTAGCACGAATCCGATTCGCGTCGTAAGCCTGTGCTTGTTCCACTCCGGGTTCTAAGCCCAAAGCTTTAGACTATCCCCACCCCCCCCAATCAAGCAAGCAGTGTGTAGCCGATTGTGTAAGACGCGTGTCACGATAGACATGACGCTTTTTGACAAAACTGTTTCCTGACTAACGTGGCTCCTTAACCCCAAAAAATCGTTGGAATGTTATTCTTGTTTTGCAAATATGAATATTTGTTATACCTAGGCCATGGGTTTGGTCGCCGGGTGCACTTACTTACTTTCAGTTCACTCAAAAACAGGTTGTTTGGGTGAGGTATATATATATATATATATTATTTTTTTTTTTCTCACTTTTTCACTTTCCAGCTTCTGGACAAGCCGTGGTCATAGGTGTCGTCCCTTCTCCCCCCCGGTACGTGCCTTCATTTTAATCGCGCACAGGGTTCAGCATTTCCACCGCTCGTCGATTTTCATCGAATTTTTTGCTAACTCACGCTCTCGCGCTTTCCGCAAGTCAATTTTTATAGCACAAGAAAAAGTCCCGCACGAGTACGAGTATGCACTCGGGGGGGGGGCTCAAACCCGCGACATTGACCTTGAGTGGTTACTACGCGGTTAACCCACTAGACCGTATCGGGGACGCCGGTATAGAGCGCTCCTCAAGTGAGGAGCCTCTCAGAAAAAAAACAACGCACCTTTTTCCGTATAATTTTGTGCCGTAATCGTCATTTTTTGTCGACACTTTTTTTTTGGACGCATACTATGTTAGAGATGCGTCATTTTTTTTCCGAGGCTCCTCACTTAAGGACCTCTATACCTCAAACAAACAAAAACTTATTTTTTAGGGGGGGAAAAAAAAAGAAAGTGCTTCGTACCCCCGATCAAAAATCCCATGGCCTAGGCATTATACCACGAAGATTATTTTGCCAAAAAACAAAAGTATATGAAATTCCGACGATTTTTTTGTGTTGAGGAGCTCCGTCATCCAGAAAACGCGTTTCAGCCGAAAAGTGCTACCTCTACTGTGGCACGCGCCCTCGTGTTTGCAAGCTGTGTGTGAACCTTTTGAAGGAAGAGGTAAGCCCCCAACCGACCCCAGCAGCTAAAACTACCAAGCTGTAAGTACTAACACCAGGTGAATCGGCTTGTCACGAAGAAAAACTGGATAAAAACCTTTTGCCTCCTGTCCCCCAAACCCGGTCTTAACTCGGGAAAACAACGCCCGTAGATCTATGTAACAGTCTCGAGTCGCTTTCACCTTCGTGTTGCGTGCCTTTTCGGAGGCGTGGGGACCGACCTCAGCGGAAGTTCAAGTCTAACAGGCGAATACGTCCTGTAGAATAGTAGCTACGAAGAATCGCGTGCATGACACTACTGTATATGCCCCGATTTTAAGACCGTTTCTGGCCTTTTTTCCAAGAGTAAGACCAAGGCGTTCTTAAATCGAGATAAGACAGAAACGGAGACACGACCACCCGTAAAGTGGCTTATCAAAGTGGGTACACCACTATTTACGGGGGAACATAGTAATCTAGTAATGAGGAGTAATGAGGACCAAATATCGTTAGTAAAAACAGTGGGACAAATAGGTTTTTGTGCATATCGTGGGTCCTAGGTGATTACTACGGTCTTCCGTGATAATTGAACTCGTACAGTACCATGGTACAATTTTACAGCTTGCTGCTGCAATACGCTATCGTCTACAAGTAGAGTAGTGTGTAGTGACGCATACTACTGTAGAGCTGCACGTTTTTCCTGAGGCTCCTCACTTGAGGAGCTCAATACCTCTCCCAAAAACTGATTTAGGGGGGGGGGGATGCTACCCGATGAACAATCCCATGGCCTAGGCATACCACAAAAATTATGGCAAAAAAACAAGGAATGAAATTCCGCACGAGTTTGGGTTAAGGAGCCCCGTCGTTCAGAAACCTTTTCAGCCGAAAAATGCTATACCTCTATCCCAGCACGCGTCTAGTACTGAATATCTACTACTACTGTGCCTATACTACACAGTGCGGGGCACCTGATCAGAACATAAATACGAGTACTGACCCAGGCTGGGTTTCATATCTACAGTAGGAGAGGGTGCGAGTTCTACACTACCTTCAGTATAGCGGGACACATGCTACTAATAGTACGATAGAGGATGGAGGTGCACCATTTTTTTTGTTTCTCGGGCTCCTCCTCACTTGAGGAGCTCTAAACCTCACACCCCAAAAAACTGATTTTTTGAAGAAAAAAAAAAGAAAGTGCAACCCGATGAACAAAACCTATGGCCTATATAGGCATACAAAAAGAAATCATAGTGCAAAACAAGAATAACATTCCGACGATTTTGGGGGGTTAAGGAGCCCCGTCATTCAGAAACCCCCCAAAAAACGCCGAAAAGTGCTATCGCTATCGTGGCACGCGTCGGTAGCATTTTTTTTTTGTGTTCCGGTAGATCTCACCCTGACTTTTCTTGTTACCCGGTTTCTTACTTGCAGTAAGTGTCCTGTGCTGCATCACCAATAACAATCAGAGATGAGGAGAGCAGTGGGTACGTGTAAAAAAGACAGGCCGAAACTCACAGGGACATATAATGCTGATGTTGGTGTTGGTGTTGGTGTTGGTGTTGGTGTTGGTGTTTTTTTTTGTTTTGTTTTTTTGCTCATCCCGTCTATTATCTTCGCACTTTTTCTTTCTCCTTCTCCCTCCCTAGTCATAAACTCAGATCCGGGGTCACTTAGCAGGCTCTTCTCCCCCCTCCCCACTACGGTACGCGCCTTCATTTTTATCGCGGAGAATAATAATTCAGCACTTTCTTCCTTCGTCGACTGGCGTCGAATTGTGCTTTTACCCACGCTATGAAGCGCTGTCGGCAGTTGGTGTCTCAGAAATAAAAATCTCCATACCGAGATTCGAACCCCCGACTCCAACCTTAGTAGTCTTCGAGGGTAACCACTTGACCACCGGGGCGACCGTAATGGGAAAGAATTCACGAGCTGAAAGCATGCAAATTGCAACGAGCACGAGTAGCCCTGAGCCACTGAAACAACGGCCCTGAGCGTGCCCGCCGGCCAAACTGGAAGGAGACCAGATAGGCGATTTTTTAATGTAATATATGGAAGAGACGTAATGAGCGCCCACATTTTGGAAGTGTCTCTATTAGGAGCGGGAACGGTGCTCCGTCTCGAAAGGGATGCGTGGTCAATGATCAAATGACAAAGGCGAGCAACAAATGAGTACGCCCCCCCCTCCACCTACCGTAGCTGCAGGCATGCTGTGTGGCTGCTTTTAATCGCCCTCTTGTGATGGCTCAAGCGTGGTTGCTGGGCAAGCGAATGCTAACATACCATATGTCGTGGTTTACCAGTGCTGAGACGATTTCTCCAGGCTGGGTTAACCCTTTCACCTCTGCAAAAAAACGGTCTACACTACAGTGGTGTACCCACTTAAAAAGACCACCCCGTGACAAGCCAATGTAGGTTATCTTATCTCCACTATGGTCTTGTCTTTTTACTACTGCAAAAAGTATCCCATACTAATTCCAAGTAGATTTTGTTTCGTGGCAAGCAGATTTACCTGGTTTTATCTCTATTGTGGTCTTAAACCGGATGGTCTTAAAATGTCAAAAAGACGCATGCTACGGTTGAGGTGCGCCAAAATTTTTCTGAGGCTCCTCGCTCAAGGAGCTCTATACCTCCCCCACAAACTGATTTTGGAGCAAAATAAAAGTTATTACTCGATGAACAATCTCATGGCCTGGGTACACAACGAAAAAGTATTAAAAAAAAAAGAACGAAATTCCGACGATTTTTGGCTAAGGAGCACCGTCATTCAGAAACCGTTTCACCCAAAAAGTGCTACCTCTGTCGCAGCACGCGACTACACCACTGTATTTCCAAATAGTTTGACCCCGAACACGTGGGTGCGGTTCTGAACCGGATAAGCCGCGTCGGACCAAGGAAAGTCTCCATTGATCGTCTGACGTACGACGCAAGGCAATGAGGGCGACCTAAACCCTTTCACCACCACCACTACAAAAATTATCCTACACTGATCCCAAGTTGTTTGTCCCCCAAAAAAGGAGGGTGCAGCACTAAAGGGATCATCGCCGTTTCTCGTGCTGTTTTTTGCGCAGGATGCACTACGAGGGGAAAGGGGTCGGGGACGTTGATTTCGACGAGGCGAACAAGGTACGGCGCTTACAGTAGTACACGCATCTCGATCGGGCCGAGATACAAAGCACCTGCGCATTTGAGAGAGGAAAAGGTTAACCCTTTTAGAACTGCATCCATTTTTTGGAGGACGACTACTTACAATTAGTTTGGGATGATTTTTGCCACAGTAAAAAAGTTACGCTTCCGGCAGTACCTGGTATATGGGAACACCAGGATTGTAAGCACCGACAGACCAACTCTTAAGGACACCGCAAATCACATCGGACACACCCATAGACGGCGGTTTCCATATGTTTGGGTCCTCCACGTGCCATTCAGAACACTACAGACGAGAAGGAACAAACTCGAGTCTCGCCGCATATTGCATTTCTCCGATACCCAGAAGTAAGATACTCAGTTTACTCGTGCCAAATGACTGCACATCAACTAAATACGTATGGATCTCAACGTCCATAATTCAATAAAGTGGGCCACAAAGTTGCAGTAATATTTTTTCCGCCAGCATGCTTCTCTTGACGGGTGCCCCATCGCAAGCGTCAAAGCCGAGCGCTGACTCAGATTCCAACAAAAAAAATACTAGCTCCTCGCTTGGCGTCCTCCTCCTCCTTCTCCTTGGGTTATGATAGTGATAAGTACTTCGCTACAGCAGTAGCCATTAGCCTACCGAGTCGCTGATCGGTAGTACCTCCATTGAGGGGTCGTGTTTATGCTAGGTACTTCGCTATAGCAGTATCCCGTAGCCTACCGAGTCGCTGATCGATAGTACTTCCCTCGAGGGGTCGTGTTAGTGATAAATACTCCGCTACAGCAGTAGCCAGTAGCCTACAGAGTCGTTGATCGGTAACATCATGTGTCATGTCGGGCATGATCATATCTGGCACGATTAAAACTTTTACAGTAGTGAGATAAGCCGTTTGCTTCGGGCTGGTTTAGGTACAGATCTAGTGTAGGTTTTTAATCTATTCATTCGCACGGTTATTTTTTGTACGTGTGATTTTTTGTGTTAATTCCATAACACTCGCAGTCTGCATGCCACTGAGAGTCGATCACATTCATCGCCAACATATTGCGCTGTTCTCCGTTTGTGTCGGTCTGCCATGCAAAACCTCTCGGTATTTTTCCGGCCGGGCCGTGGTGTGCTATGATCATGGGCAGTGGTTCCATCGTGCGGCTGCCACGGGCAACGCGAAAGGCCAGCACTACTTAGGTGAGACTACAGGGCTGCCAAGGTAGATAGTATTATTGGTCATCGAGGTGGGCAAGGGGGCAACATCAGTTGCATTTTACACGCCTTTTTTACTGTAATCGAGCACGTATCCCCAGATGGACGGGAGCGACAGAGAACGTAGTGGTACTTCGCACTTGCCACGACGTGCTTGTCATACGTACACAGTTGGGATTTGCATTTGTGGCGCTCGACTAATAACCCCTCTGCGGTGTGGTGTGATGTATGCCATTGCTGATAACATGGCAGAGCATGCAGTGTGTTCGTTGTGTAACGTATCTATAGACGCGCACTATGGTAGAGGTAGCACCGAATTTGTCTGAGGCTCCTCGGTTGAGGAGCTCTATCCCTCACCCCACAACCGACTTTGAGAACAAATGTAAGCTACGCCCAATACACAGTCCCATGGGCTAGGTACAGTGGGGTAACCGGTTTAAGAGCGTCCATAATAAGATAAAACGGACAAAAGAGCGGTCAAATGGGCTCGTCACGCCTTGGGCTTGTCACGCCTTGTGACGCCCATACTACAGCGTATATGATTGTGAATCCTATACTAAAACCTGTATTATAGCCAATCTGATTAAGAGCGGCACGAAGATAACAGCGGTAACACCCACTGTATCGAATGAACACTCTTGAAACCTGCGCATCGAATCCAAAGATTTTGGTTAGCCCCGTCAGTGAGAAACGTTCGGACTCAAAACGTGCAACCCCTGCCGAAACGTGGCTGACGCATGCTAGGGGATCGGTGCACCATTTTTTTTCGTCTGAGGCTCCTCGCTTGAGGAGCTCTGCACCTCTCCCAAAAAACTGATTTGGGGCAAAAATCAAAGTGCTACCCGATGGACAATCCCATGGCCTGGGTATATACAACGAAAATTATTGGAAACAAAAAAAAAACGTAATTCCGGCGATTTTGGGTTAAGGAGCCCCGTCATTCAGAAAACGTTTCAGACGCGTGATACGATAGAGGTAGCACATTTTGGCTGAAACGCTTTCTGGTGACTGGGCTCCTTAACCCAGAATCGGCAGAATTTCGTTCTTTTTTTTTGTTGTTGTAATAACTTTCGTTGTATACCTACGCCACGGGATTTGTTCATCGGGTATACAGCACTTTTTATTTTTTCCCGAAATGAGTTTTTTTGGGTGAATCGGGTATAGAGCTCCTCAAGTGACGAGCCTCAGAAAAAAAATGGTGCGTCTCTATCGCAGCACACGCGTCGGCTCGTTGGCCTTGGACGCGTGTGCTGCGATAGGGGCAGCACTTTTCGGCCGAACCATTTTCTGGTCGACGGGGCTCCTCGAGTAAGGAACTACCCGATGCCGCTGCATTTTTACAAAATTCATTCGTTGTATACCTAGCTCGTGGGACATTTCATCGGGTTGCACTTTCGTGCTTTATCACCGTCCGTTTTCGGGTTGGTTCGCGTATGAACCTCCTCAATTGAGGACCCTCAGAAAATCAGGGTACATCTCTATCGTGGCGCGCGTCCTTGCGCTCGACGAAACGCGACGAATGGTCGACCAATGATATAATAGTGGACGCATGCTGCTAATAGTTCGGTAGGGAATGTACCTAATGTATCAGACGCCTTCTTGTTTTTAACTCTCTTAGCACCCACTCGGAAACCGCAAAAAAAATAATCAACTACGACCACGTCAAAAGAGCCCGGACTCTTTTGGGCCCGCCACAGCAGACAGTACATCACTTTTTTCAAAGCTTTGGCGTGGTAAACGGAGCCATTCAAAGCCCACTCAAAAGAGCATGCCCCTAAAACCAAGTAATACCACATAAATTTGGGCCCATTTCATGGGCCCTATAGCGTTCTAGTGCTAAGAGGGTTAAGGAGCCCGATACGTCATCCAAAACTGACCTTGAGACGCGCGTTATGATAGAGGTAGCACTTTTCGGCTTTTTTTTTGTTTCTGGACGACGGGGCTCCTTAACCCAAAATCGTCGGAATGTCATCATTGTTTTGCAACTATGATTTTTTTTTTTGTATAGCTAAGCCTTGGGGGTTTGTACATCGGGTTGCACTATCCGGTTTTACTCAAAATCAGTTTTTTTGGGTGAGGTTCAGTTCAGAGGCTCCTCAAGTGAGGAGAGCCTCTGAAAAAAAAAAATGCTGCACCTCTATCGTAGCACCCGTCTTGAGAAAAAAAAAAAGAAGTGTACCCCCGATGAACAATCCCATGGCCTGGGTACTGAACGAATAATACTGTTAAAAAACACAAAATTGCAGTCCAGCGATATTGGGTATATAGATTCTCCTCATCAGTCAGAAAGCAAATGGTCTGGTTTGCCCTTACCGTGGCACGGCGGCAGCATTTTTTGGGTGAAACGGTTTCTGAATGACGGTGCTCCTTAACCCAAAATCGTCGAAAAATTCGCTTCTTTTTTTTTTGGTGGAATGATTTTCGATGTGTACCCAGCAGGGCCATGGGATTGTTCATCGAGCAGAGGAACTTTTTATTTTTTTCTCCAAAAAACAGTTTTGGGTGGGGGAGGTATGGAGCTCCTTAAGCGAGGAGCCTCAAAAAAAAATTGGTGCACCTGTAGCGTAGCATGCGTCTCAAGTGTTCTGCGTTGGAATGCAACACAGCCATCATTTTCGCTCACCAATCCCTCTTTTTTACAGTCAGAACTACGTTTCTGATCGGATGCAGGGGTCACGCACGAGTAGTACGGATTGGCGGTGAGTAAAGATCAGCGAAGGGCAGTAATACAGCAGTCACTATTTCCGCTCACCAACCCCTTTTACACCTCAGCATTTTTCTCTCCTGCCTTTTTTTTTTCTTGGTGCAATGTCGTTTGTTTTCTTCTTCCGATGCTGCTTTTTACTCTTGGTGCAATGCTATGTACTTCGTATTCGATTTGTTTGTTGCTGCAATGGCTATTCGGACCGCAGGAATTGCGCACGAGTACGGGTTGGGGGTGAGAAAGTTCAACGAATGGTATACAATACAGCCACCATTTCCGATCACCAAGCCCTTTATTTACACTCAGTATTTTTTCTGATGTTTTCTTTTTCTTGGTGCAATAAAGTTTGTCTTGTTTTTTTCTGCGATGGCTAATTTGTTCGGACGCAAGATCCGGCCAGGATTTCCGCTGGCCAATCCCTTTACACTCACTGTTTTTAATTTCAGTTGTGCATTTTTTTCCCCTTCTGCGCGATGACTGTTCGGACGGCTGTTCGGACCGCAGGAGTAGCGCACGAGTACGGATTGGGGGTGAGTAAAGATCAACGAACGGCAGCGCAGTGGCACTCTCTCGCGGCAGGACAGGGCTTGGCCGAGTCACACTACCACCTTGGCTTGATGAAAGCCCACGGGAGGGGCTTCGCGCAGGACCTCAGCGGCGCTGTCATCCACTTCCAAAAGGTCAGCTCACCATTTTGTACACACCTCACTAGAAACCCCGCACTTGAGAGCCATGCCATTACATACAGCCTCTCCGACAACAATGTCTGTTTCGTGGGTTTCCCTTGGTTTTTTCGTTTTTTCTTCTACTTTCTGGGAATGTTTGGGAGTGATCGACGTTGAAACTCATGTTGCACATTAGAGGATGGCAAATATAATAATAATAACAATAATAATAACAATAATAATAATAATAATAATAATAATAATAATAATAATAATAATAATAATAATAATAATAATAATAATAATAATAATAACAACAATAATAATAACAACGTTCGGGAAGCCTTCCGGCCAAACGAAACCTAAATGGCGAGCGGCGTGTGCTGGTGATGAACAGGCGAGAAACCAACTCGGCCAACCAGAAGTCTCCACAGAAAGCCTATTACGGGCGACCATAGTAATGAGGACCAAACATGGTTAGTAAAAACAGTGGAATATATATAGGTTTTTGTGTGTATCGTAGGTCCTGATAACTATGGTCCTCCGTAACAGGCGGGACGCGCGCGACGCTAGTTGTAGCACCTTTCGGTGGAAACGTTTCTGATTGACAGAACTTCCCAATAACGTTGGAATACCACCTACTTGTGTGTTACATTACTTTTCGCTAACAGTCTAGACTATTAATAGGTCGTGCGATTGTTCATCGGGTTGCGTTTTTTTTCACGTTTTCTCAAAGTCTGTGTGGAGGTCCTCAAGTGAGGAGCTTCAGAAACTTTGGTGTGTACCTCTACCGTAGCGTGCCTCGTGGGGCACCCCTATCGCTTGCCGGAAACAGACGTTACCCGCCATCCTTGCGACGTGCGCCTCCCTCACGCACATCAAATACAGCAGGGTACCCGATGTAAGAGCCCTTCGGAACAGGCCAGTATACCGCTCTTGTCTCCATGCCGCTCTTGTCTAAGGTTGGGTATCATATAGGTTTTAGTATAGGCGTCACAATCATATACGATTGTAAGTTGTAGTATAGGCGTCACAAGGCGTGACAAGCCGATTTTCACCGCTCTTAAGTCCGTTTTCTCTTGTCATGGACGCTCTTGAATCGGGTACCCCACTGTATAGACAATCGTGTCGAACGCTCGCTCGAAACGTTCGATTTGCGTTTGTTTTGCACAGGGGGCGCAGCATCACCATGCCCCTTCGATGCTGTACTTGGGCAAAATGTGTCTTTTCGGCCACGGTTTTCCGGTGGACTATGATATGGCTCTGGTCTGGTTCGAGAAGGCTGCAACGGAGGTGAATTTTACTGTCTTGAAATACGACGTAGACTGATCAATCGAATTGATACTTGAAAAAAATGTGTTAAAATGTACCAGGTACCAGGTACCAGGTATAAAACAACGATATGCTGCAGGTAGTTGCAACTTCCAGTTGTTGGTGGGCAAAATGCGTCTTTTTCGGTGACAGCTTTCAGGTAGACCATGATATGGCTCTTCTCTGGTTCGAGATGGCGGCAACGGAGGTGACGCTGAATGTTTTAAAGATAGTTTTAGTCTGGACTATTTTAGTCAAATAAACTATCAATATCTCTATTTATTGACTAATTAAATCGAATTAACAATAAAGAGGACTAATTAATCGAATTTACAACAAAAAAGGCTACTTGTGCACGCACCTGCGCTCATCAGCACATGTTTGAGCGCGCCCTTCCGCTGCGTGTCTCTTCTCCTCTGAATCAACCGTTGTCTTGGGGGCCCCCTTCGGCCGCAGTCACTACTCGCCCAAGGCTACGGTATCGGGGGGGGTGGGGGGGGGGGGCGTACTCATTTGTTGCTTGCCTTAGTCATGTGACCATTGACCACGCATCCTTTTCGAGACGGAGCACCGTTCCTACTCCTAATAGAGACACATCCAACATTTGGGCGCTCATTACGTTTTTTCCATGTATTACATAAAAACTTTTAACTTATCGTATCCCCTACCTGGCTGCGGTATGGGGGGTCACTTTTAGGGTTTGTTTTTTTAGCGGCTCAGAGCCACTCGCGCGAGTGGCTATCCCATTTATGCGCAAGTATCTTTTCGTGCTTTTCGGTTTCACCATGCTCACCGCCCTACTTTTTTTTTCAGTTTTCTTTACGCTGCGCCAACAAAAACTTGTGGTGTCCGCTTTCGACTGAGGAACGGAGCCACTCGCGCTAGTGGCCTAACCTCGGTGGTGACAATGGGGCTGCCCACCCTACCGTAACAAAAAAATGCCTTCGTACATCGTACCCCCTTTCCGTGTGATTCAATGTTCCATGCCGCCGTAGGGAACACTGCCAGTACCGGCGTCTGCTACTCGTATGCCTACGTTCATCAGCGCATGGTTCAGCGCTCGCTCAATCTGTGTGTCTCCGCCCCTCTGAGTCGACCGTAGTCTTGGGACCACCTTCACCTGCCGTCACAAACTATGGGCTATGGGAGCCTTTTTCTTACTGGCATAACTCACAGACCCGTACCCCGTTTCCGTGTGACTCGATGATCCGTGCCCCCGTAGGGAGCGCCACCGGTGTCGACCGAGGCTGCCGCCGCGAGAGACGCGCTCAGGTGAGCGGCGCGGCATGGCTGAAAACCTTTTTTGTTCAGAGGTGCAGCATAGCCCCAAGAGTACGAAATAAACTACCTGGTATAAATAAATAACGTCAGGCTCACGTTTTGGGGGACGCTAAGAAATTTGGATCAAGAAATCGTTCTCAGCGGCGACCGCCACACTATATCCTACCAGTTATGATTATTGGTCTAAATATAAACCCCTTTGCCCAACTTTAAGCCAACTTGAACGTGTCTAATCTTTGGGCCCAGACTGGTGTAAAATAGCATACTACTAGGTCCTCCGCATGCTCAAGGTTTGCTCAAGGTTGGTGTCACGATAGGGTTTCAAACCTTCCTCAGGTTAGGTTTTTCTTGCTGGCGGGCCCATGCTGTACTTTTCCTCGCGCTTTGACTCGGCACGGTTGCGCTCGCCTCGTTGCTCGTTCAAGACAAAATACGTTACATTTTAACGCATTATTAACTTCAACCGCGTTCATTCCGGGGACCATCTGCTTGCTGGAATGAAAGCTGGTTAGTTTTTATTAAAAAAATAAAAATACACTACAGCTGTGAGATCGAGGATTTCGTCGAAACTCATCTTTGCAAGCTGTGTGTGATACTCCGATCG
>JAYJMJ010261479.1:0-14563 GCA_036873875.1 Laminaria ephemera | reverse complement strand
TAAGCATAGGCGCATCCACCACATGATCCAACAGCATTTGTTACTTGGCAGTACTAAAAAAACGGTGGATGCGCCTTTGGCTTATGCCCCCCTACCACTGACTGGGCTTTTGTAGGGGGGATAAGCATAAGCGCATCCACCACATGATCCAGCAGCATTTGTTACTTGGCAGTACTAAAAAAACGGTGGATGCGCCTTTGGCTTATGCCCCCCTACCACAGCCTGGGCTTTTGTAGGGGGGATAAGCATAGGCGCATCCACCACATGATCCAACAGCATTTGTTACTTGGCTGAATTAAAAAAGCGGTGGATGCGCCTTCGGCTTATGCCCCCCTACCACTGCCTGGGCTTTTGTAGGGGGGATACGCCTAGGCGCATCCACCACATGATCCAACAGCATTTGTTACTTGGCAGCACTAAAAAAAACGGTGGATGCGCCTATGGCTTATGCCACCCTACCACTGACTGGGTTTTTGTAGGGGGGATAAGCATAGGCGCATCCACCACATGATCCAACAGCATTTGTTACTTGGCAGTACTAAAAAAACGGTGGATGCGCCTTCGGCTTATGCCCCCCTACCACTGCCTGGGCTTTTGTAGGGGGGATAAGCATAGGCGCATCCACCACATGATCCAACAGCATTTATTACTTTGCAGTACTAAAAAAACGGTGGATGCGCCTTTGACTTATGCCCCCCTACCACTGACTGGGTTTTTGTAGGGGGGATAAGCCTAGGCGCATCCACCGCTTGATCTTATAGCGATTTTAACTTTGTGAAATGTAAAATAGTGGATGTGCCTTTGGTGATTCCGATGGCCAAATAGCACATGAAACCGCAAAGTAGCACGCATAGACAACGATCAACGCGGCTATTATGATTACAATAAAACCAACTAAACCAGAGCCATTTGTTCCATCATAACCACATAGCGTTATAAGCAACTCGATGTAATACATTATTTTATCAATCATTACGGTAGCTCAACTTGTTTTAATGATTGCAAGTAACGGACTATCGCTATCGCATCATCGGTAGCGACTATACGCTTACCGGCGGGTTTATAGCTGTCTGGTAGGGGCACTACAATGGCGGTGGCAGAGGGGCTATCCGCTTCCTCAAAGAACCATGGATAAGATGGCATAACAGAAGATTTAACAACGGCTCTCGGGTTATATAGGTGGATCATATTCCACACCTCTGAGGGTTGTCTCTTTCCTACATTACTCAAGTCTGGACTAGTACACTGAGTACCCAACAGCGGGGGATCTTGCAACGCATAGTCCCTAGCCACCGAACCGCGACCATAAGGTGCATCAACAGACTGCGCGCGTACAAATTGCGTATGGCAAGTGTCGCAATCTTCCTGCAGGTACAATTCGCGTCTGCGCTGCGCTTAGCTTTTGCTTCAAAGTTGGCATAAGGAAAGCCCTAGCGAGCGCGTTGGTGAATAACAGAGCCAAGTACAAGCAGAACGATCACCTTGAGCAGTTCTGCTAGAACATATAGCCCGTGAAGGTTTGAAGGCTCAACAGAGCCCCCTTGAACTAGCAGATCTACACGTTCATCAAGCTTAGGAAGTAAAAAGGCATATTGGTAAACCAGTATTACAATCACAGACGGAAACAAACCCTTGCACGTTGCAAATACTTTATTAATTTTCACTATCGACACAAGAAGTAAAACTGCAAAGATACTCTCTACATACATGAAGGTATTGAAGGTAACTTTACCTATTTCTAAAAGTTGATTAGTAGACGACGAGGTGGCCAAAAACTTAGCTGGCGTAGCGATGAAACTCACACCAACAATCAACCCAGCCCAGCACCATGTTAGAAAGTAGAGCATATTATTTAGAACCCTTCTTCGTTCAAATATTGTAGAATACGCATGACTATAATGATCTATTTAAAATACACGTTAAATGTAATAAGAACAAAAAAATACTGTACAAAATATGTAGCAAGAATTTTCTGAACAACTCAGTGAATCAGACTCGGCATCATGCATAAGACACAATAATGTTTATTATATGGTTGGCCCCGAACCACATCGAGTGACGTGTTTGGTCAAGCTAAGCGCGTTACTTAGTAGTGGTAAGAAAGGCATGGTATATACCACCCCCCCCTCTAGCCGAATCGCTAAAGAGCTATATATATCAGACCTGTATGGAATTTTTCGGCTAAGGGTTTTGCTACTTTAAACTGGCATAGTAGGCGGCGATATTGGCAATTTCTTCTTCAGAAAGCGCTGTAGCCATAGGTGACATTAACGCATTCTTACGTTCACCCTTTTTAAATGCTAATAACTGACTTGCCAGATAAACCTCTTTTTGCCCAGCCAAATTCGGCCACGCTGGATTAGGGCTAATACCATCTGCACCATGACACCCCCCGCAGGTGCCCGCAGCTGCTTTACCCGCCACCGGGTCTGCCGCTAATACGTTTAGTGATACACAGGCCAATAATACCGTTAGTAGACAGAGTTTCATGTGAATATCCGTTTGAATTTAGATCGATTTAAAGATACATTTCATTTATATCATATAAACTAGCTTTATGCTAACCTTACTGCATGCATAGTTCATTCACCCAGGTCAGCGACAGATTCATTAGCCAAACGGAAATGTAGATATAAAATGAGCAAGCTCAATCAAAAAATGGAATTCGGCCAAGGCGATAGCACTTACCAGGCTGTAGGCGAGGAACCCGGGGTGCGCGAATTGGTCAAACGATTTTACGTCTTGATGTCATCACAACCGGAATATAAGACCATAAGATCATGGCATCCTGAAAGCCTTGAAGAATCAGAGGATAAGCTTACGCTTTTTCTATGCAGCTGGATGGGAGGGCCACTCGCGTATCGAGCCAAATATGGATCGATAAATATTATGCAGGCACATAAACATTTAAATGTGACAGACGTCGAGCGTGATCAATGGCTGAATTGCATGTCCGACGCGTTAGGGGAGCTGAATTACCCAGAAGAACTTTCACAATACCTACTTAAGCAATTACGGCTGCCAGCTGAACGAATTCGCCAAACTTGCTCAACAGTAAGTGATTAAACGTGCTGCAAAAAATAGTCAGCTTTTATACAGATGAACATCTAGACTGGGTTGCAGAACTTGCCTGCGGACACGGTCAGCATGTTCGACACAATCCCCCTTGGACCAACCGGCCTTGGGTATTAGCCTTTGAAAGCAGAAAACAGCGATTAGGCCAGCAACTCGACTGTAAAAAATGCGACCGCAACGAGCCTGTCAGCCAACGCTGAGGTAGCGGATTATGAGATGTAGCACGCGAGAGCGAAACTTAACTAGCTCAGCCAATTTGGATTGATCTTTTGATGCGCCATCTGAAATTACTTTCAATATACAAGGACCATCATTGCAATTCACAATCTGAGTATTTTCTTCAGACTACCGGAACACCTACCCGATGCTGACTTGACTAGGATTATAGCAATGAGCCCAGCCCCCTCCTTTGACCCACCGGTTAATTTGGTGACTACGGGCATCTATCGCGTTGTTGCCACCCCATTGCCGATTTCTACACTACTGATGCTTTTTTGCATCACGGTAACCTATCGAAGTTGGGCCATGCTGATACCGGTTATCGCCCTTGTGCTTTATTGCGGGTGGTTTGTCAGGTGGCATCATATGGTTGATATCGAAAAACGTTTTGGTACACGGTGGCTTGCATATAAGCAGCAGGTTAATAACTGGATTCCGTGATTTTAAAAAAACGGTGGATGCGCCTACGGCTTATGCCACCCTACCACTGACTTTGTTTTTCTAGTAATTCTATAAAATGGTGGATGCGCCTTTAGCTTAAGCCACCCTACCACTGACTGGGTTTTTGTAGGGGGGATAAGCATAGGCGCATCCACAACATGTTCTAGCTGCATTTATTACTTTGCAAAACCCACCTTATCGATTGATGGTTCGGGGTTTGCACAGAAGCACATCGTTGATGTTTAAAACCGTTACTGAGCGAAAGGAAGTAGAAACACCAAAGCTCCCGATTCTATGTAAGGATCTAGGCACTTTTGATCTCCCTCAGTGTGACTAAGGGCGGGAATTTTTCACTACATACCTCGCTATCAATAATTCGCATTTGCGCTATTGTTTTCATGGACAGCTTGGGTGGGTACTTAGACTTTTTGTTTATTCGATCGGCGTTAAGACACTCAGGCGGTTGCTTCAAGGATCATATTCGCATGGGTTTCCGTTGCACGTCTAACACTGGTAAAACCCGCTTCTTTGAGAACCTCAGTTAGCCGGGCTTGTCCGGCTTGCGCACCAAGTTGCATACCAACTTCTTGTGAGCGTGATGCAGGCACGCAAACCGCTGTTGAAAAACTGTAAAAAATTCCTGACATAAGATTAATGTTGTCTGCAAGTGAATCTCCTGCCAATGGCTCAACTATCATAAAGACACCGCCTGGTTTCAGCGATTTTCGGATATGTTTCGCTGCACCCACCGGATCTCCCATGTCGTGTAACGCATCGAAAATACAAACTAGATCAAATTCCTCTTCGGAGAAATCCTTTGCAGCACTTACTTCGAAGCGAATGTTAGGCAGGTTTTGATCGGCGAGTTTTTCAGTCGCTGTATCAATAGAGGGCTTATGAAAATCATAGCCGATGATTTGTGAATTCGGATACGACTCAGCCATAATAATAGTGGACGATCCATGGCCGCAGCCGATGTCGGCGACTTTCGCGCCCGCTTTTAATTTTGCTTCTATACCAGTAAGTGCTGGTATCCAGCTATCCACCAGATTGACCACGTAGCCAGGACGGAAAAATCGATCGACTCCGCAGAAACACATATCGGAATGCTCTTGCCATGGACGACCACGACCACTCTTGAAAACCTCCAACGCTGTTTGGTGTGAACCCATATGCGACATGACTGCCTGAAAAAAACCTTGCATGCAAGTAGGCTCACCTTCGTGGGCGAAGAGTGCTGCCTGCTCGGGGCTAATTGAGAAAGAGTCGGTCTTAGGGGCGTAGTCAAGATATCCAAAAGCAACATTTGCAGACAACCACTCGCGCAGATAACGTCTGTCCAGTCCGGTTTTGTTGGCAATTAATTCATCGGTGGACGGCCCCATGTCTTCAAGTGCCTGGTAAATACCTGACTGATCGCCTAAATAAGCCATAAAAATGCCAAGTGCGCCGCCAACGTCGCCGACGACCTTCCCTTGAAGTTCGGCGAATTTTGCTTCATCAAATGTTGCTGTGGTCATGTCAGATTCCTCATGTGACTGCGTAAATACACAATACAACAATGACGTTACCGCACCAGATGGTGTAAATAACGAAATTACGCTGAAAGCTTCGCGAAAATGCTTATTACAATCGCCTCGTTACGAACACCGCTACACCTTAACCCAATTAACCGTCATTCAAATGCCAAACTTAATGCACACAGAACTCTAGATTATTCATGAATAATCCAGCAGTCAGGTGCAATACCTACCATGTGAGATACGACGCGTTAATCGTTCGCTGAAGTCGAATGAACAATGTGCTTAAATTGGCCTCACACTACATTTGAGTGAATGCCACAAACAAACACATATTCCTAACCATACCTTGTTGCCCCGTGAATGACACAGGCTAGCGATGCCGGTTATTCACACCGAACCAATGCCTGACGGCTTCTATCTGAAAACGACAACGATCGTCGATGATTTCGATCAACTTTCGCTGTTCCAGCCTGGCTAAAGTATCGTTTTCCTTGAGTGCTGGAATACTTTTTTCCAATGCTATTCGGGTAGCTGAACCGGTAGGTTCACTTGCCAGCCGAAGAAGGCACTCGCGTCCTGTTTCATCAATCTGATTCAATTCAATATCGGTAAAAAATTGCTGCCCGCGTTCTAGCATAAGGGGAATGATCGATTCAATATCACCCACGGTTGTCACTTGTCTTGCGGCGATTGGCAGTGTGTTTTTGTAAGCGATAACTTCCGTGCAGGCCAACTGCAATAAATACGGGTGCCCACGTGTCAGACGAATCATTCTGGATAGTGCGTCTGAGTGATAGGCAAGTGGAAAGTCGGCGATTGGCTGCGTAATTAACTGGTTAATATCTGAAGTAGTCAAATAACTGAGCTCAATGACCTGTGCATTGACAAAATAGCTTGACCAACGCTTGAATTCACCCAGCGTGTGTGACCCTACTAACATCAGCTTGATATTACGTCGATGCTGAGCGATGTGTCGAAACATGCCGAGTATCGCATGGTGGCGTAACGTCCTTTCAGCCAGTGCGACATCAAGTGCCTCGAATTCATCCATAGCCAGTAACAAGGTACTGCGCCCCTGTTGAGTGATGATCGACTCAACCACGTTTAGCCACTCGTCAAAAGCCATGTAGGGCTCTGTTGATAATTGCTCTCTAGACAGAATGGGCAATCGAACATCCTGTTTCACTGCCGCTTGTCGCATGCCTCTGGCCAAAGCATAGACAAACCCGGCGTCGTCAGTGGCCAGGCTGACCGGACCCTGCAGATCGACAATAAGAGGCAAAATATGGCGAGGTAACATCCAGTGCAGTTGATACAATAAAGAGGTTTTCCCCATTCGCCTGGCACCATACAACAACAAAGGTGGGTGATCCTGAACTTTCAGTATGCCCTCAAGGTAGCGGACTGTATCTGTGCGACCCACAAAGATACTTTGCTTACGGGTAAGGGGCACTCCCACGATGTATGGATTGGGAATTTCATGGCTTGTTTTACTTTGTTGCTCAAGATGTGCAATGTGTTGTTGAACAATGCTATGCCAGTGATTGGCGACTGAGACAAACCGTGTGGAGGTGCGATCATTGTAATTTCGTGATAATTCCATTTGCAAGTTTTCAAGGTCTTTGGCTGCCGTTCTTAATACCAGCGATTGATTATAAATAGTCGGCTGAGCGAGGGCTGCCTGTATATCGCGCCCTGATCGCGCAAAGCTCCGCAATACCAGCCCGGCCGAGGTATCAAGTAGCCCCGCGCTGCCGTCATCACTCATCTGTGCCAGCGCTTTTATGTCGGGTAGCGATTCACGATGTCTGGCGTCAAGTTCAAGGGTGGCTGATTGCGCTGCCCACTGTTGATTGGTGTAGCCAATCAGTGCCCGACAGGCGGCGCCGTTATCCGAATTTCTAGTAGAGGCGGAGATTAGATAGTCGTCGAGTTCAAAAAACTCAAGGCACTGGATTTCGTCCCAACAAGCGGCGTGGCGTTTAAAATACTTAAGCGGGCCCTGGTGACGGTTGTCCAGTTCGGTAAGTATCTTGTTCCAGGCAGCTTCAAACGGATAGGCGAAAAACGACCACGTATAGCGATAACCCAAAGCAAGTAACACTATTGTCACTGCGATTGCCAGGTTCGGTAGCAGTGGAAAATACGTGAAAGAAGTGTGCAGCGCGTAATAAATACTGCTGCCGCCAATGGTCGCTGCCACGGTGGCCGGCCAGTCACCAACAAATGATCGTGTGAGAATGTAGGGGAATATAGACAACATGCAATATGTGCTGCAAATGATAGTCATAGATGCCGTAAGCAGATGGAAGCCACCGGTACCTCGATCGTATTCGTACCCCATGTCACCGTAACCGCTTGATATCAGTGTTGCACAGAAAGCAATTGAAAATATTACCTTAGCAATACTTTTAGTCCGCACGTAGGTGGCTGCTGCAAAAATGATGACCGTTGGAAGTGTTGTGGTCCATACCATCATGGCACCACCCAGAGTGCCACTTTGGCGGCCGGCGGTCGTGACAAAAACACTGTAAGTGACGAATATCACTATGGGGATGCTGATCAGTAGCCCCAGGGTAATAGCACCTATCTGCCTGACAACTGTCTGCTCTTTACGGTTTTGGCTATGGTGTGCGGCGGCTATTAGCATGCATGCCGAGCACATTGACAATAGAACACCCAGCCTTGTTGTGGTGGTGACGTCAAACACCAGTGCGGCAGGGCCTGACCACTGAAATATCGCTATGCTACCTGCCAGCGGTATCAGCAACAGACTGGCCGGAACGCTTGCATAAATCCCAGTGACCAGCGCCAGCATATAGATAAAGAAAATGCCGTATAAACTACCCGTAACTTGAAAACCAAAAAGCACGGCAATACTAATAAAAAAACCCAGTATCAGACAGGGGTTAACGAGATACCCGGAAAGTAAAAGTGATTGTACCGACGGTTTCTTCCAATGCCGCGGCGTTAAATCAATCAGTGCAAAATTCACATCAAGAGTAGGATCAATGATCTCAAGATGTTGTCGCCATTTGGAAGGTCTGATTAACAACCAAACCAGAAGATTCAGCCGGGTTAAGATCCAGTTCACGGGAGTGCTGTGTCTATTGGTGGTCTAGATGCCATCATAGCGGCTTGTTCGACGGTTAACCGTTTTTGAGCCAGCATGGCTACTGCGTTGTTGATCTGATTAACGTAGGCGTCTCGTGTGATGCGCACAACATATGACGCGAATAGATTATCTACATTGATATTTGGCATTGAAGGCGGTCGCCACACACGGTTATGGGTTGGTGAGATCTGGCTGGTCCTGGTCGCGTGTGCACGATCAAGTGTTGAGTCCTGCAAGGCGGACAACAGCCTGCAACTCGCCGCTTGATTATCCCTGCCGGTAGCGGTTTCATTAAAAATCACATACGATCCATGAGATCTGATCACAGCTGTTCCGGGCCGATTTCGTTCAACGTTGGGTAGTAATGCCATGCCAATATTGTGATTAAGCTGCGCCTCATCACTTACTTGATCCAGAAGCATGCGCGTCCATTCAGAAGCTGCCGTATGCGCAAAAAGTATTCGGCCGTTTGCCAACGCATCGCGCACTGATAGCCGATTAATAATATTAGAATATTCACTCTGGCTGAAAGTACGATGGGTGATATTCAAAGTGAGCGCCTGATCAATTGTTTGTAAGGCCTTTAACATGCTTTTTTCATTGATCACCAGCGGATTAGTGCGTGCATAAGATCCATCGAACAATTGATACAGATGCACTACTCCCGGAAATCTGTTTTCATTGAAAGTAAACGCGAACCCCCTAGATACCAGGTTAGAATCATAGGCTTGTTGCGCAATCGCAAATAGATCGGTCAGGGTCAGTGTGCCGGTGGCAGTGGCTTCGGGTAAGGCCAGTATTTTCTGTTCGCTCCAACCTAGCCGCCTCAAAATTATCTTGCTGTAGAATAACAGCTGAACGTCTGCCTCAAACGGTAGCGACCACTCACTGATTTGATAAATTTCTGACAGCCAGTCTTCAGTAGATATTCCACATTGCTTAAGTGGATACAAAGCGCCTGACTTTGCTAATTTATGTATTCCTTTCTCATAGATAAAGGCAATGTCGGGAGCGCGACCATTATTGACGGCATCAGTTAGTAATTTCTCATAGGGGCCTGAATTAACATTTTTTTCAACAGGAATAACAGACACACCAGGCACATCAATAGCGGCAAGCCATGGCGCGTAGAGTCTGAGGCAATGTTGTCGCGGTGCTGATGCCCATACCTCTATTTGTGTATCGTCTATATTGACTGGTGCGGATAAATCAATGTCGCAATAGTCCGCAGAGCTAGGTGCCGCTGCGCGGGGCAACAAATCGCAAGCACTCAACAACGCAACACTCACAAGCAGCAGTGACTGAATCAGCGGGGAAGATATCCATAGCCTTCGAGTTGGCGTAGAGCGTTTTCGCGCCATCTGTTACTCCCGATATTATTTTCTATCGCAAAATAGTTTTCCTGACACAATATTTGTAGCAGGCAGGGCCAACATCCACTTTGTTCAAGAATCCACTGTTGGTCTTTATCACTAAAAGGTCGGTCAATATTGGCTATGAATTCGACTGCTTCCAGGGGTTCCAACGGACCGATCTCAAGAGTGCTGAATATATTAAAAAACGGCGAGGTTTTATCTGCAGCATCAGCGGCCTTCATGGGTTGTTCATGGGATGCCATGACAATGCCGATGTAGCCGTCCGTCATTTGTGTTAATGATCTTAGCGCCCACCAGAATGACTGTTCAAGATCGTCAGCGGCCAGGCCGGCTTCTAGCTCATCGATTAGAATAAGAGTGGGCGTGTTCCAGGTTTTTTCGGTCGCAAGTTCCATGAACATTTCAAGTGTACAATGCGACGGTGATTCTATGTTAAATCCCGCCAGTAAATGCCTTAGTAATGAACTGAGTGTGCGCATTCTAGGATCTTGAAAGTTAATGGCTATCCAGGAATAATAAGCAGCATCCTTGAGCCGATGACTCTTTTGATTAGTACGAACCTCCGCATTGCCCTGACCGCTTATTGGTTGTAAATGCTGTAACAAAGAGGTCTTACCACTGCGGCGTGGCCCAATGAGTGCCACATGGCCAAACGGCGGTTGCTGCCACCAACCGAAGATCCGCGTTAGGTGATTTTCTCGACCAAAAAACTGGGCAGGATTACCTACTGGCGGTCCTATAATGAATTTATGTTGATGACGTGCTCTTGATTGCAGAGAAGTATTGATGGCACCTTGCTCAAGCGTGTTTGAGTTGTGGTTATGGTTGTATTTTAGTTTGTTATAGAACTCAGACAGGCCGGGGGCCGGACTAGCAGATAGCTCTGTTTGCAGGATTTTTTCACAATGACCATAAAGTGCTATGGCGTCAGCCCGCTGGCCATTAAAATTATACAACTGCATTTGTCGCAAATACAGGTCTTCACGCAAGGGTTCCAGGGTAAGAAGTTTTTGGGTCGTGAAAATTGCCTGATCAAGATCACCCTGCTGTTCATATAAATTGGATAATTGATTCAAGGCAAGTATATATTTGTGATGAAATCTCGCCTGGACTTCTATTTGCCAGTCGCTAAAACCATCCGCACCGCGAAGGTGAAAGCCTTTTAAAAACTCACCATCATACAAACCTATAGTAGATAACATCTCCTCTTTGCCAATAATGTCTTGATCCAGTGCTGTTTCGAACAAAAGAGCATCGACGGAAATATCTGCTTCGGGCGATAAACATAGTGATTGGCGATCGGCATCGATAACCGAACACCCACTGGCTGAGTCAGTTGTTCTTACCGCGTGGATTACTTTACGAAGATTTGCGAGCGCACTGGATTCGCCAAGCCCGGACCACAGTATTCCTGCCACATGTGTTCGGCGCTGCGGCGAATTTGTCATTGCCAGATACACTAACAGCGCCAGTGCTTTGTTGGGCAAATCAGTAACCGGGGTTCCGTTGTACCTGATAGCGCTGGAGCCAAGAAGCTTTAGCGCAACGCTAACGTTCATTCGGTTTGCCGTCTTGACAACATACGATTTCCACTTCAAACACACCCTGTGGTCTGGTCTGTATTATTTCACGATATAGACAGCATATTACATATTTTCATCAATATTAATTATCTTAAAATCATCGATGCATTTGAGACATAGGATAAATGCACAGGACTAATGCCACCTTCTTATAAAGCTCCTTTATCCAAACTGTACACGAAATTATTTTTCGGGATAACCCCCCATATGGGTTATCGCGTTAAGGCGATTGTCACCTAGTCCTCAGCTGTGCTGATACCATTTACTATTAAGATTGACGCTAAAGAGGATAAGCTACTATGATTTTTTGCCAGACCCAACTCTTGTGACCGTCTCACTACTTGTGCTTTTAAATAGGTACTCATCAGCTTCGCTGACTCAATTAATTTTTAGGGTCAACATAAAATTCCCTCACTTGTAAATGGTGTGGTGTAGTCAATATACGACAGTAAAGTCTACTTATTTTTCATGAATTATCAGGGTTTGCATTGAACAGCTTTATGATCAGGTCGTTTACTATGGATTCTCCCAGAGAGTCCTGTAGAACAAATGTATCTGTATGGCTATGCTGATAGGACTTCGCCCAAACATATTCACTTAATTCCACATCATGTAGCAGCAACAGCACCCTGATCTGGTCTTTGTGTATTTGCAAATTGCCAAGCAGATGAAAGTTTACGTATTCGTGGTCTTTGTTTCGGGCTAAATGCAGGACGCTTACTTGTTTTTGTATCAGACGCATCGTCACGCTGTCACACAGGGCCTTTGCAAGTTGTGTGTCGGGTTCGTTTGTGGTGCTGCTGAATGGGCCAACCAGCACCGTTGTTGCTTTATTACAAGCGCTCTTGTTTACGAGTTTCTCAGCATGGAGCATGTAACCCAGACGAGTGACGGTTCGAAGGATTTTACCGTTCTCAGCACCAAGGTTACGGCGAATATCAACTATGCACTGAACCAGACTATCGTCGGTCACACAAATATTACCCCAGGCGGCCTTGATTAGATGATCTTTTGAGATCAGCCTTCCGCTGTTCTCGCACAAGTAGACCAAAACAGAGAAGGATTTTGGTCGGACATGAATATAGGTATTGTCGGCTTGCATAATGCAGCTTTGTTCTGGAAAGATGCGCGCGTCACCGATTTTGTAACATATATTCCAGGGCCATTCTCTGGAACCGTCACTGCAATTATCGTGTTTATACTGTTGCGGTGCATGTTGGAAGTATTGCAGAGCCTCTTTGTCTTTCTGTTTTCCATCTTTTTTAATCATCCGTGTGCTTCTCGTGAATAAATTTTCATTCGATCCGTTCGGCGATATTTCGCTGCGAATACACTTTCATTCCCAGTAGTGTACGAAGCCTACGTTCGTTTATCGTTGATTGTTCGTTCCCAAAAAGTTCAATTTCCCTTGCATACCTGTAGTGAATAGCTTCCCCACTATTGCCTCTTATAATTTATCAGAGTCTTCACACTCTTGAATAACGTCCGTCAGATGGATAAATTCAAGTGAACCCTGCAGCCGAGGTTTAGCGGATGCGGGTGGTTTTGCGATGGCATAGTGACGCAAACATTCGAAAGGCAAGACGCTTAATTCGTAATAATTTCGTGTGTAACTCGTGTGGCTTTTTACTGCATGGAGCATCCTGATTCGACAGTATTTTTTGAAGAGACCAAAGAGCTATGAAAGCAATAACCACGTGTTATTTTACAGGGAGCAACGAATGAACAATCAAATCAGGACACTTGTAGCAATGTGCGCTACTGCTATAGTGACAGCGCCAGTCGCACAAGCAGATGCAGATGCAGTGATCGACTGGAATAAAACATCAATTGATATCATTGATGACGCCATTAGGTCACCAGCCGTAGCTAACCGCGCTGTAGCACTGGTGCAAACAAGTGTCTATACAGCAGTAAACTCGATCACTCAGCGTTACCCGGCATCAGAGCCAACAGTAGACGCTGCTTCAGGTTCTTCAGTTGATGCGGCTATCGCAGCGGCTAATAACACTATTCTAAGCAAGTTATTGCCAAAATCAGAGGCCGTAATTGACGAGGCCTATCAAAAGGCACTGGCTACCATCCCTGATGGGCAGGCCCGAACAGACGGAATTGCTGCCGGCGAACAAGCGGCTAGTGCAGTGCTAGCCATGCGCATAGATGACAAAATTGGTGTGCCTGAATCTTATCGACCTAAAACCACACCGGGTGTCTATGTCCCCACGGTAACACCAGTCGCGTCGACCTGGAGTGCCAATCGTTTACCTTGGGCACTGAAAACAGCAGATCAGTTTCGACCCGCTGCGCCACCGGAACTGGGCAGCGAGCGTTGGGCGCTAGACTACAATGAGATCAAGTCGATCGGTGCCCACGACAGTTCACTGAGAACCACCGAACAAACAGCGGCCGCCAGGTTTTGGGAAGCCACTTCCCCCAAGGTCTATTTTCCAGTTGTGCAATCTGTGGCCAATCAGGACGGTCGAGATGTGACGCGCAATGCCCGATTGTTCGCGATGGTCAGTCAGTCGACAGATGACGCGCTTATCGCCGTATTTGATGCAAAATTTCATTACGGTTACTGGCGACCGATTACTGCGATACGCAATGGTGATACAGACGAAAACCCTGCAACTGAGCTAAACGCAAACTGGCGACCGCTAGTTAAGACACCTATGCATCCTGAGTACCCTTGCGCACACTGTATTGTGTCTGGAGCTGTCGGGGCGACCCTGAAGAATGATCTTGGAACAGAACCCTATCCTGAATTAAGCACTACCAGCCCTACGGCTGGTGGCGTGACCAGGAGCTGGAGTTCAATTGACGATTTTGTGCAAGAAGTTGCTGACGCGCGGGTATGGGAAGGGGTGCATTATCGCAATTCAGCCGAGGTGGGTACTGCGATGGGGCGTATGGTGGCAGAGCAAGTTTCGTCAATGTTTCCGGTTCAATAGATAAAGAATATTTGCAGATATCAATCTATCACGCTGGTTCAAGTGCATACCATAATCAGAAATTGAGAATTATCGTTGTCAGCCTATGCTCTGGAAAGCTTCCGACAGCTCGGGCATCGTTGACACCGGCTATCGCCCTTGTGCTTTATTGCGAGTGGTTTGTCAGGTGGCATCATACGGTTGATATCGAGAAACGTTTTGGCACACGGTGGCTTGCATATAAGCAGCAGGTTAATAACTGGATTCCGTGATTTTAAAAAAACGGTGGATGCGCCTACGG
>JAYJMJ010261473.1:0-14564 GCA_036873875.1 Laminaria ephemera | reverse complement strand
ATAACTTACACGTGGGCTAGAGGTGGGGCGCGCCGCCACGGAGGTACGGGCGGCGCCGTCGACCTCGCAGTCTCTGCAAGGTGCAGCATCGCAAAATGGCTGCTGGGTATCTTGCACAGCAGCAACAGCAGCAGCGGCAAAATAGTGACGTAGGGCCTTTCCCCCCATCGATGATTAGTTGATTTTCTAAAGAGTGTTTTCCCCGGAGAACGACCATGGGACACTTTTTTGTTGAATTCTACGTCTAATAAGAGAACAGAGAAACCAAAGAACGGTTAGAATCCGGGAAAGTTCTGCAAAGAACTTGAGGAAAAGAAAAAAAGCAAATAATATTTTCGTCGGCAATTTCGGCCTGAGGATGGCTGAGGGTTGAGAGGATATGACGAGGGAAACAACGACCCAGGGAGGACATAAGTGTGTATTTCTATATCGCGTATGCCCACTCCGAGTTATCCTATGCTGATATTTTGCTGCCATCGAACAGGCTTCGGGAACACAGAAGCGTCGCACGCTACAGCAGACGTGCACCTTAACTATTCCGAGGATCCTCACTTGAGGAGCTCCACCCCTCACCCAAGCTCGACCTTGACAAGCATTGTTCAGCTAACATCGATGGACAACGACATGGGTTCGGTGTTCAACCAATCAATTGCGAAACACAAACAGGAGTCAAAATATATCGAGTAGTTCCTCGATTGAATAGTCCGTCCAACATAAACCGTCTGGCCCATAAACTGCTACCCCTACAGCAACACGCACCAGGTGTCGCGTCACGTCACCTCTTCGAGGATACCGTGGCCGTTGAAAGGGAACTCTGTGGCGATGGAAGAACCGCACTGTATTAACTCGCTCAGTATTCTATTCAATCCTTGCTCCTCCTTATTATACTGTTAGTTGTTGTCTCCCACGCTGGCTTTTCCCCTCGTCGATTGGTGCGGATTTCACACAACAAACATAAACAACCACCACATCCGTCGCGTCACCTCTTCGAGGATGCCAAGACCGTTGAAGGGGAACTCGGTGACAATGGAAGAACCGTACAGGGCGTTAAGGTTGTCTTCGGCGTCCTTGAACGCCTGCATATTGGCCGCTGTTGCGCGTTGCTGCAAGGTCGAAGCAGGAATAAAGAGGGAACAGCGCGGTTGATGCGTGGAAAGTGTGCAAAACCACTCTCTAATATTCCACAAACTGTGTTTGCAAACACGAAACAATTTCCTCGCAAACACCTTGTATATAAACCTGTGTAGAAACGAGTTCGTATGCCAAACCGTTGTAGGAAAACAGGTTGTAATTTTATAATTTTGCCGAAACACTTTCTATGTAAACAATACGCGAAACCGTTGTATACAAACAATTTGCATATGAAACCATTTTGCACGCAAACTTGTACGAACGTATTGTATTAGAACATTTTCAAACACAGTTCGTACTCTGCATGCACTTGCTTTGTGCAAATCCTGTGTAGGCAAACATTTTGTATGAAACCGCTTCGTATGCCTACATGGCATACGAACTGGTTTCTACAATGGATTCTATACAAAGTGTTCACGAGCAAACTGTTCACATACAAAGTGTATTCTATACAAAGTGTTCGCGAGCAAAGTGTTCAGATACGAGCGTGTCTGCGTACAAAGTGTTGGCGTTCGAAGTGTTTTCGTACAAAGTGTTTGCTCACAACATGTTTGCGGCGGATTTGTGGAGACGAGACGCTGCGATATTGTGCCTTGGAAGTTGTACAACAGAAGCCCGAAGGCGAGGCGCGGGGAGTGAAAATGTATGTGGAAATGTTTATCACGGGAGGTGATACCTACACAAACCGGAAAAATGACAAATTCTTGAACATGCACTGTTGAAGGGCGGCAGTTGGTGGTGGAAGTAAAACATGACCCATCAACATACGATCTACTTCACAAACGTATCCCTGGTATGCTAAGGAAGCTATTACGCGCCACGCCTAGCTCAAAGCTACACCTGGTCATAGCGGTTTATTTACCGAAACGTGTGCAGAGTTCTAAAGCGAAGCACAGTCTGGAAAAACAGTTTGGTTAGAATTACCTCCGCGCCCTCATTGTATTCGCCATCGTACTCGAACACACCCGTGGCGAGGAACAGGTCGTCGACCATACCCGCAAGGTAGAACCGGCGTTCGCCCTATGCAAGCAGTAGTTGATGGGGGCAAGGTTAGCGAGGAAAATGCGTATCTGAACCAACGGGTGATAGTAGTGGGTGGTAATCAACGAAAGCGAGACACGGAACAAACAAAAGGGTGATATTGGTGGGTAGCATCGCTCAAAGAATAGGCCGTGGAATATATTTCCACTGGATGCGAGTTTCAAATTTACGCTGTGCATGTTATAAGGGGCGCCGTTCAAGCTGGCTGAAGCCAGCTTCATCGACGAAGCCACTACGGCCGTCCGCCGATCTAGTTGAATTTATCCGTTGGGAATATGGCCAAATTGCAGTGAGTGGCGTCGTAGCTTGCGCTTGCATAGCTTGTACGTGCTCTTCACGTTAAACCGTTATATCTCCCCATCGACATCTAGCACATCCAGTGTTCGCGCCGAGTTCCCATCCCTGAGAGAGAATGGCTCTGTGGTTGCAAAGAAAAATGCTCTGTGGGGAGACATATTACGAGACAGATATTAAACATGGCTGATGCAGCAACAACATTTGGCAGTACGATGCCACGCCAGAGAAAGTTATTCACGCGATCGACCTCGTCACAAAGATTCCCTTCGTTCCCCCCTTGTTGTCGCGCTGCGCCTAGTATACAATTCACACATTCTACTCACCATTGTGACTTCCACTATTCCCAACTGGTTTTCGCCCTACGGTTTCGTCCACATTACGCGATAAACCTCACCATAAAGATGCCCTTGGTTCCCCACTCGTTGATGTAGTGCATCCACGCCCACGACCCGAGGTCGAACCACGCCATTGCGAAGAAGACATGCATCTCCTCCAAACCGTCATCACCAAGGTAAGTCATGATACCAGCAGACGGGTAACCCTCAACAGTGGTGAGCGTGACTCCTTCTTGGGTTGCGTACCTTTTTAAGGTGAAACAGAAGACGATGAAAGCGTTAAAGTTTCTCACAAACCCACACTTTCAAGGATACAAAAGGTGCCTCTATTAATAGTGAGAATTGCTTACCGAGGTAGGTTATGATGCCGGCTGATGGGTAACTCTCGACAGTGGTGAGCGTGACTCCTTCTTGCGTTGCGTATCTTTGTCGTTGAGGCTGTTTCCTATGCGGTCGAGATTTTGAGCTTCAGATTTTGACCAAATCGGATTTTCAGCCGTGTACTTTGGCAATCGAAAGGGTCGTCTTGTGGGAAGAAATCGGATATATATGAAGTTGATTGAGAGCGAGGGCCATGGGCCCAGAGATTCCACCAAACGCCAACCAGCTGTTTGGTTTGGCGCCGCGAAGAAACGGGCCGGCTGTGCTGCACTGGGCGTCGGAGCCAAGAGTCCGAGCCCACGCTGACTGCCTCTAGTGTGGCGGTGAAGCGACGTGCCGAGTGCGCCCAACCTGTCTTGGCATTTGTATTTTGACTGCTAAGCATCCGAGCCCAGCACGCTGACTGACTGCTGTTCAGGTGCTGTAGGCTATGATACGAGTACGTATCCACGGAAAGGCACGAGCCGAGTGCACTTCTCTTGGTCTCTAGGCCCGAGCCCACGCCAGCCGACTGTAGTTTGGCCGCGGAGAGACGCGCCGACCGCCGACTGCGTGTCAGGCGCGTGGCAACGTCGCTGTGTCCCCATCCACAACTCATCCATCGTTCTGCTACTGCTGCGTGCTGCGTGGTAACATCTTGAATTTAGAGACCATGCCATTTTTCGATTTGAAAATCTGATGGCCTAAGTCGTCTGATTTTGGGCCAAAATCTGACGACTTTCTGGCGACTTTGGTCATCGGGTTCTCAAATCAGATTTTTTCCAGTCCAAGTTTGCACACTCGGACCGCATACAGAAGTGCTTTCAGTTTTGGGATCGAAAAGTATGAATCTGAAGCTCGAAATCGGACCGCATAGGAAACAGACTGAGATACCAAAACTGGCGACGAAAAGGGTGTTACGTTGTCATGCGACTCCACGTTATTTTAATCAACACGGCGCCCGCTATTGTGAACGGTAAACCAAGATACTGTAGGCCATGACGCCAGCAGACTTGTAACTCTCAAGCATTGGTGAGCGTGACTCCCTCTAGTGTTGCGTATCTTTTCAGCCACAAACGGGCGACGAAGAAAGTGTTACTGTTTCTATCAAAATCACGCGTTCTACAATACAGAAGTTGTCCGCTAGTGAGGTTTAAGGTAGGTCATGATGCCAGCCGACGGATAACCCTGAACAGTCGTCTGCGTCAGTCACTACTTGATGCGTTGCGAATCTTTGCTGCGTACAACAGGTGACGACGGTACAGTCGTCGCACAGCTTCGCACACAGCGACACAAATTAAACAGTTGTGTTTCTGAGGTTCTTGAAGTGAGGAGCAAGACCCTGTACCTCAACCAAAATCCGAATTTTGTTTGAGAAAATCCACACACACAAATCGAGGTGGGTTATGATATCAGACGACGGATAACTCTGTTGGGCCGTCGGCGTAACGCTCTACTTCGTTGCGTACATTCGCAGTTGAACACAGGCAACAAAGAAGGCGTTCGCATTGCTTATTGTACGGAAAAACTGGGATGTGTATATTTACAGACAACTGGCGAAGACGATATTTGCCACCAGGTAAGATCGAAAAATCATATGTCATGTCAACGATTTGCCATGTCAAACCATTGGTCCTGTCAACCATCGGCCAAATCAACCATGTGTCACGCCAATCATCTTTCCTGTCAGCCATCCAACCATCTTCCATGCCCATCGGCATATCGTAAAGGCTTCGACACGTCCGTGCATCGTGACGATACTATCAACGTGTCAACCGTACTGGCTTGACAAAATGAATAGCTCACTTAGCTAAGACCATGACTCCGTCGGTCAAATGAACCCTGATACATGCATACGTGCCAACCATCTGTCACATAAACCAGTGGTCATGTCGACCATATACCGCGTCTACCATCTGTTATATATACCGTCTGCCCTGTCATCATGTGCCACGACCGCTGAGAAAGGAGCTCACTCTGCGACGATCGTTGAAGTCTGCCGGTTAGAATGGTTGAAGAGGCTGCTGATCGAGGTATGTCACCCATACGTCCGTAAGGTCTTGTCATAAATATTAAAAGTCAACAATCGGCCATGGCAACCGTCTGTCAACCCAACCATCTATCAAATCAACCATCTGTCACGACCAGTAAGAAAGTAGCTGACTCACTCTGCGACGATGGAGACTCCATCGGGTGTAGTGTTCTACCGGACGGGATGATTGGAGAGATTGCTGATCGATAGGTGCGTCAACCGTAAGGTCAGTAAATGCTTCATGTCAACAATCGGTCATGCCAACCATCTGCCAACTCAGCAATCTACTCACTGAACCGTCTGTCACAACCAATAAGAAAGTAGCTAGCTCACTCTGCTTTGATGGTGACTCCATCAGGAGAAGAAGTCTGCCGGATGGGATGATTGAACAGGCTGCTGACCGTAGGGTCGGTGAGCATATCACTCTTCACCACTCGCGCTTCCTCTCCTCCTTCACCTACGTGTGTCATGTGTGTGTGTCATCACGGGCAATACACGTCATCATGGGCAGTACATGTCACGGGCAATACAGGTCATCATGGGCAATACATGTCATCATGGGTAATACATGTCATCATGGGCACTTAAAATCATATGTCGCCGTGTCAGGCATGGTGTGAGTCATGGTGTGCGTCATCATGCACAATACGTGTTATCACGGGCATAACATGTCATCATGGGCAATACAAGACAAGGCGTGTGTGGTGTTGTGAGTGAGTCATGATGTGAGCCATGGTGTGAGCTAAGATGTGTGTCGTCGTTTTCGTTGTGTGGGGTGGATTAATTGATGAACAAATCACCCCTCGATCGCCTACGTGCGTGACGTCATGATAATGTATGTATGTGTCCTGGATGTGTCATGTATGTGCCATGTGTCATTATGTATGTGTCATCATGTACGTGTCATCCTGTACGCGTCATCATGTATGTGTCATCATGTATGTATCGTCATGTATGTGTCATCACGTGGCATCATGTGGCATCACGTGTCATCATGTATGTGTCATCATGTGTCACCACGTGTCATCATGAATGTGTTATTTATCATGTACGTATGTGCCATCATGTATGTGTCATCATGTATGTGTCATCATGTATGGGTCATCATTTGTCATCATGAGTGATGATGTATGTATGTGTCATCGACAAAGAAAGGCTGCGGTACGGGGATTACTTTCATGACTTTCATCAGGGTTCTTTCTTCAGCGGCCAAGATTCACTCGCACGAGTGGCTAACTCATTTATTTGTGCCCGTCGGTTTGGCTGCACTGTCATAAAGCGTTTTTTGTCTGCATTCTAATGAGGTACAGAGCCCCTCGCGAGAGTGCGGTAGTGAAGTGGCGGGCATCCCCCCCTACGAGCCGTCTATGTCGGCCATGTAAAGAAACATATAGGATACAGTATGTAAAAAACTGAATTTTTGTGTGCCCGGCGTACGGTTCACGTATTACGAGAAGGGAGTTTAGATAAAACGCCCGAACTATAAGCCTAACCCTAACTGTAACCCTAGCCCCAACTAATCCTAGCCCCAAACCCAACCCCGTGCCGATCTGTATGGATGGTGTCCGTAACATCTGGCAAAAACAATATTTTCGGGAATAATGTCGACCGTACAATAATTCATGTCTGGTGTATACGTTTATTTTTGGCCATTTCCATACTAAATTCCACACATATATTTACGGGTCCCGCATATGCTACTGTCCACTACCGTTGCCTTGGTTCCATGTACTATCGTCCCGCATATACTACTAGGATGGGCGGGTCGGCGAGTTTTGTCGTTTTTCACCACACGCACATGTCATACCATCCAGCTAAGTCTGCGTTTGTGCCATCGCGCGTATCGTCGTGTGTGCATGTTGTCGTCTGTGTGTCATCATGGGCACGCATTTCGACCTTTGTGGCGGCTTTGAAAGCAAATGTTTTAGGTTAAGTCTATCACGCACTATTAATAGTGTATCATTAGTGTAGCATAATTGTAACATCAGTGTACCAATATCGTACGACTAGTCTAGTCATAGTGTAGCAGCCTTGTAGCGTCAGTGCAGCATGAATGTAGGATTAGAGTATCATCAGTGCAGTATTTGTGATATTAATCTCATGCATCAGTAGCCTCGTGTAGCATTAGTCTCGTATAGCATTTGGGTAGCATTAAAGTAGTAATCTTGTAGCATTAGTGCAGGATTAGCGTAGCAATACTGCAGCCTCCTGTAGCATTCCTGTAGCATTGGGAGCACTCACTAGTGCAGCTGATGCCCTCGACACCAACAAGCGGTGCATTACACATTTCCGCAACATCCAAGCGTGCCTTAATAAATGTTGCATGGTTTACGTTGACATTCTTTACCTACATCCAGCCCAACAAGAAAGCCAGTCTGATATGAAGGGATATACGAAATCCGGGGCCGTTATACTTAAAGTTAGTATTGCGCGCATACCCTCCCAAACAAGAAACCCATCCTGGGTCAGGACGGTATTTATGCTTCTTACGCAGTCTCCCGTACTGTAAATATATCGCTCAGACGTAGCGTCCCTATAATACGATATTCTCCAATGGTACATTGAACATCGCTAGGACACTCACTTGTAAACTTGATGCCCTCTACTCCGACGAGCGGTGCATAGTACAACTCCTCAGCCCCCAAGCGTGTGAGGACCTCTTGATCTCTCCAGGTGCGAGACGTTTCGAAGTAAACAATGCGGACCTGTAAGACAAAATTGTTGTAGGACGCGAAAAGAAAAGTTGAAAACACGAGGAATGTTGTTTTGAGTGTCAACTAGGAAACCGTAAAAATGAAGACACGAAGACAGTTACTCCAACAAGCGGCGTAGAGTACAATATCTTAGCGCCTGAGCGTGTCGAAAGATCTTCATCTCTCCGGGTGCAAGATGTCTCGAAGTAAACAACGCGAACCTGCAAGACAGTATTCAGACATGACGCGGACATAGTATTGTTGTAGGACAAATAGTAATACAAGGGAGACAAAAATATTGTTAGGAGTGTTACGCGAACCTGTAAAATAACACTGTTGTTGGACGCGAACAGAAAAAATGGAAACACGAAGAAGAGTGATTTGAGGTTTAGCTCTCACTCGGCAGTAAATATCATGAGACACGAAGAATGGCGACCTAAGCCGAATATTGAGTTCTATACGCAAACAGTATAAATGGAAACGCGAAGACGATCACACCTACACGCGGCGCATGGTGAAATACGGCAGCACCTAGGAGTGTCAGGACCTCAGCATTTATCCACGAACAAGCCGTTTTGAAGTAAGCAATGAGAACCTTCAAGATTCTATTGTTTCAGAACTCGAGCAGTAAAATGAAACCAACGAGTGTTCGTATGATTATGCCTCCACGCCGACATATGCGTCGCGTCGTTTTACCATAGACCCGCGTCGTGACATAAACACCACAGGAATGTGATTCATGCCTCACTACCACCGGCTTCCCCGAAAGGCGAGCAACCCAGCTTACGTTCTACCCGGGGACAAGAACAGTATCCCTCGCAACGACATATAAACCGCCGAACTCCGCAGGCCGTATACCACAAGCAGTGATTTGAGGTTAAACAGACAAACAGTAAACTTGGAGGCACGAAGAAGGTTGCACGAACAAGCGATACATTCTGCAAGTCGGCAGCACCTAAGTGCGTCACGGCAAGGGCGTCTGCATCTCTCCAGGGACAAGCTGCTTCCAAGAATACAACGCGAATCCGCCAAAGAGTTAGTTTCAGCACGCCGACAACGATAGAATTGAAACCCCACGAACAATTTTGGCTAGTTCTTGCGCAAGACTGGAGCCTGGGGCCCCAGTTGAGTGCGGTCAGGCCACCGAGTGATAATGCTCGGGGGGCGTGTGCTGAGATTGAGGTATCATAGCACGGTTGGGCCAAAATATTTGTGACTACGACAGGGTTTCTCAAGTGGTGAACTGCCCAATATCGCCGGAATAGCATTGTTTGTTTTACGATTGCTTTCGTTGGCCACGGTATTGTTCATCGGGCTGCACCTTCATAAATTCTCAAAATCATTTGTTTTGGTGAGATATAGAGCTCCTCAAGTGAGCAGCCTCAGAAAACGTAGGCTCTACCTCTATCGTTGCATGGGTCGGGGCCCGAATCGAGGATGGGCAGGGCCCAAGTTGGGCCTGATGGGTGGGCAGTCGAGCATCGACGCAGTCTACGGTCGAGGTGCACCATTTTTGTTTCTGTGGATGTCCACTTGAGGAACTCTATCCCACACGCAAAAACCGATATGGAGACAACTATAACAGCTGTCTGAGGAAACAATCCCGTGCCCTAGGTATGTTCTAGGTAAAAATACAAAAACTATTGCAGAAAAAGAACGAAGTTCTGACGATTTTGGATTGAGGAACCCCGACATTCAGGAACCGTTTCAGCCAAAACGTGCGACCTCGATCGTAGCACGGCTCCATGATCGGATGCCCAGGTGGGCATGGTGGGGTCCCCCCTTGACCGTGGTATGGCCCCCCGGTTGAGGACGACCGGGGACCTAGTTGAGCGTGTGGGGACCCCAGTTAAAAAATGGGGTACCGGGTTTAGACTGGGGCCTCTGTGCTCCGCAATGTCTCTCTTCGGTCATATTACTACGGTAGGAGTGGTCCTGTCTCACGGCCTGTATCGATGCAGTTGGTGCTTTTCAAGTCGTATCATATGTACCAGGTATTTGTTTACAGAGACATGATATGTATTTGCTTATAGGAGCATCATGTGGATTTGCTTACAGAGGCATCATATGTATCTGCTTACGGAGTCATCACATGCATTTGTTTACAGAGGAGGCATGCTGCGGTAGAGGGGAGACCTACAGTACTTTACGACGCTTTTCGTCGGTGTGCCACATGAGCAGCTCTTATCTCTCACCAAACAAACTTAAAACGCGTTGTGCGTGCAACTCTTTGACCGGCGCCACACTTACACACAACTCAGAAGCCCAAACAGTCATAGGCAATTGGTCCAAGGCGTACCCCCGCCACCGTGACATGGCTCCGATATACCAGACTGGAACTACGTTAGAGGTAGCACTTCTGGCCAAAATAGTTTCTCACTAAGGAGCTCCTTGCTTAGGGAACGACCAAATTTCGTCGGAATACCATCGTGTTTTACATTGTTTCGTTGGCCATCGGACTTTTCATCGGGTCGCACTGTCAGCATTTTTCTCGAAATCAGTTTTTGGTATTAGGAGCTCCTCAAGTATGGAGCGTCAGAAATAGCAAGCTCTACCTCTAATGTAGCATGGGTGTACTTAAAAAAATGGCATGGCGGTTAATTAACGCTGTGGAGATATTTCACCAAGGGATACCTTTCGGTTGCTGAAGAGAGTGACCACAACGAAGACCATGATGCTTCACCGCGGATACAGCACCGGGGGCGAGCGTGTGCACCGCCGAGAGCGCAATAAACAGCTCGAGACACATGACACGGTAGAGGTGAACCTACTGTAGTTTTTTTCTGAGGGTTATTCACTTTAGGAGCGCTTTACCTCACCCGAAAAATACAACATTGACAAATAAAAGTGAGCTAAACTCGATGAATCATCCCATGGCCTAGGTACACAACCAACACTATTGCAAAAGGCGATTTGGATTCCGACGACTTTTGGGGTCAAAGAGCCCGTCATTCACGTCATTCAGAAACAAACGCTTCAGCCAAAAAGTGCTACCTCCATGGTAGTGCACGTCAGTACGCGTCTGGAAGGCAGAAAGCAACAACCAGTTCTAGCGTAAACGTCAACGTCGGAAAATAGGTGGGTCTGCCAGTGTGCAAAGGCTAGATATCAGATTTGGTTGGGACCCTCACCTTGAAATCGCGTGAGTCTTGTCATGGCCGGATAACGCAGATGCCGCAGTAACGGTGAAGGGCAGTCGGGGCCAGGGGGCGGAAAGTGGCGATATAATAGAAGAGTCAAGGGTTAGTTTGCGAACTATTAAGACCAACTTTCGTTGCGTAGGTGTTGGGTAGGAACATATCTTAGAATACTGTAAAATCCGTCGAACGTCACCATCCAAGGCTAACCCAACCCACGAAAAATCAGCGAAATATTAGGTTAGAAATACGTTTTGCAACCATTTTTTTTAGTTTCTAACCTACTTTTCTCGTGGGTTGGTGGGCCTTGGGTAATGACACCCGTCGGTTTCAAAACTATTTTTACATTTTTTCCAATCCAACAGAGTTTAGAAATCGAAAACGCCCTATTGTAAAAACAGGCGCACTTGTAACACGTAAAACAACCGGAAGAAAGAGGCAGGAGGGTCACAGCTGTGAGCAATTTTGTCGGCACCTTACGGCGTGCCGCAATGAATAGCGTGATACTTTTGTTGTGGTGTCGCTGAATACATCTACGGATCTTCGGCACTGCGAACTACTAAACGCTCTTATGCAGTGGATAAACAAAACAAACAGACTACAGCAGATGGAATTCCCGCTAGTAGAGTCATGCCACGGGAGAGGGATGTTTGTACCTAATTGTCTCTCATGTTCCTAACAAAAGCAGCTCTACCCATATACCTCATACACACAAAAACCGACTTTCCTCGACAACAGTTGTTTGCGCGCCCCGCAAAACAATGAACACAACACGGCATTGCAAACCTATTTGTTAAACTCCTCATTAAAAGTTTGTTAACCAGGTTACCACCGCAAACCTCATATCATACAAATTCCAAGCAGGTATGTTCCAAAACGTCAGCGCGTTTCGTAAGTGTTCGGCTGAAAAGTGTGCCCTGTGTCACCACCGTGGCATGGGTCACGACGCACGCCACGGTAGAGGTGCCCCCTTCTGTTTTTCTGGGGCTCCTCACTTGAGGACCTCTATACCTCCACCGAAAAAATACAGATTTGGAAAATAATTACTGTGCTACCCGATGCACAATCCCATGACCTACTGTAGGTATACAGCGAAAAATATTGTAAAACCCGAATGAAGTACCGACGATTTTGGGTTAAGGAGCCCCGTCATTCAGAAATCGTTTCAGCGTAGAAGTGCTACCTCTCGCGCTCTGTCATAGCATGCTACAGTATGGAGTATGTTACTACATCGCTTCCGACCGGGGCTTCTGTAGGGGGGGGTAGAAATATTTTCACTCCCGAGTTGAGGTCAATCGACGCATGGCTCAGCACCTCAGTTAAAAAACGACTTCCAACTCCTGTGTTGGCGCAAAAAAACTAACCAACTTCATGGCGGTGCATATCGCGAAATCGAAAACCACATACAGCTAGATACGCGCGCGAGTGGCCGTGAGACGCTGAAACGGTGCCCCCAAAAGTGACCCCGCTACCGTGGCCGTCTCTCTTTGACTTATTAATAGTATAGGGTACTCGCGCCAGTGGCTCTGCGCCTCTCTGAAAAAAAAAACGACACATTTTTTCTTGACGCATACGGTAGTGGGTGCGGCCATTTTTTTCCGAGGCTCCTCACTTCTGGAGCTACATGCCTCACCCACCACACGATTCTGAGAAAAAAAAAGCGAGAGCTCAACAAGATGAACAATCCAATGGCCTAGTCACACAACAAGTAATGTATCGCAAAAAATATTGATATTCCGGCGATTCTGGGTTAACGAGCCCCATCATTGTCATTCACAAAATATTTCGGCCAAAAAAACGTGCTACCTCTACCTTGAGCATGTTTTTTGGCGCAGCGTAACAACCAATGCCACGGCGGCGGTGCATATCCCGAAACGGAAAAACGCAAAAAAAAGCTCATAATTGCAAAGAAATAGGGTAGACATTACTACCGAGAGCAATATTTACGGCGGGCCATAGTAATCTAGTAATGAGGAGTAATCTAGTAATGAGGACCAAATATGGTTAGTAAAAACAGTGGAATATGTAGTTTTTTTTGTGTGTATCGTTGGTCCTGATTACTATGGTCCATAGCAATAGTGGTATAGTATAACACAACACACGTCCTGCGATAGAGATGCCCCATTTTTTTTCTGAGGCTCCTCACTCGAGGAGCTCTACATCCCACCAAAAAGAAATGATTGGGGAAACAAAAAACAATTATACCTGATGGAAAATCCCGTGGCCTAGGTAGACGACGATTTCCTTATTTATATACTGGAATTCCGACGATTTTGGGTTATTATTAAGCAGCCCCGTGATTGTTATTCAGAACCCCTTTGAGGTAAAAAGTGCTACCTCTATACGTACCGCGCGTCACACCCCTACCGAAGCCTTCGTCCTCCCCCTAAGCCGTGCTACGGTGGAGACGTCCTACGATAGAGGTAGCACGTTTTTGCCAGAAATTGTTTCTGAGCGACGAGGCTCCTTAACCCAAAATCGTCGGAATTTCAATATTTTTTATAAATAATTTTCGATATATACCTATACGAAGTATAATTTTGATTGCTCATCGGGTAGTACTTTTGTTTTCCCCAAATCCGTTTTGGGGAGGAGGATAGAGCTCTTCAAGTAAAGAGCCTCAGAACAAACAAGAGTGCACGGATACCGTAGCACGCGTCGGTGCGGGATGCACGTTTGAGGAGCTACCGAATACCTTTCACACATCTGTCCGACAGATCACGATCTAGATCATCTAGATCACCTAGATCATCTAGATAGTCCAGGTCCAATATCTGTCCTCATGGTACGTTGTGCAGGATCTGTGTATAACAGTACAAATCCAACCCAGGAAACATGTGCTAGATCGTTCAGATCGTCCGGCTCCCACTCGGTAACAGGATCTATAGGCCATGCAGATCACATAGACCAGGGATCTGTCTTTCTTGAAAGACACAGATCATGAATATTCAATCGGGATCTGATCTGATCTGTCCGACGTGTGATACCTTTCCATCCGACGTGGATTTAACACTGGACGAAGACTACAGTAGGGGGGATTATGACTGTTGAGTTTAGGCCACTCGCCCGAGTGGCTCCGTATCTCACCCGGTAACGGACTTGAAACAAGTTGTTGGCGCAGCTTAAAATAAACTATTCCATGGCGATGCATCCCGCGAGACCAAAACCATAACCGTTAGGTAGCTATACCCCCAAGTGCCTCTGAACGGGTGAAACCAAAACGCCCAAATTGTGACCTCCCGACCGTAGCATTGGGTTAGCGCATCAGGCCTGACCCATCCTATTCGTTCAGCGTCGACTGATGGGAGCACTGCCAGGCAAGGTACACAGAGTGTTTTCCGAATATTTGGACAGGGTAATTACTGACGTAACGTGCTGGCTGCTGCTTGCTGAGATATTTCGAGAACGATCGATCGAAATCTACCTGAAACTCCATCAACCCATACTAATTCAAGACATTATTCAATTTGCACCTTCGTGGGAGACGATGAGAGGGGGGGGGGGGGGGGGAGGTGCCCCCATTAAATCCAAACCCGAA
>JAYJMJ010261467.1:0-14566 GCA_036873875.1 Laminaria ephemera | reverse complement strand
AATCAGTGCATACCCTTTGGTACGGACTTATTTTTTAAGATGAACGTAGTGAACCGCAAAGCGGATGGGATGCAGCGAAAAAAGATGTTCTTAAATTACCCGTTTAATTAGTTCGAGGTACTTATCGTCTGTCTATTTAACAACTATCAACGGCACACTAGGAGCTACAAAATCTTCCCCTTCCAACTTTGTCCAGTATACACCAGCAGGATAATCAAGTAGGGATAACTCAATAGAAACCTGCCCTTTGCTAATAAGAAAACGCTGCATCACTTGCCCGTCCTGATTAAGAATGGTTCCTTGCAGATCACTAGGGGCTTTTTTCTTCAATTGTATAGTAGACTGCTTAGTAGTAGGATTTGGAAAGAAGGTGATGGTATTTATTGGGGTAGGGAGATCAATATTGGAGGTGCTGCCAGACATTGCCGCTTCATAAGCCCCTATATCTATTAGCTCATCGGTAATTCGTGGATTGCCAGCCAAATCATCTAATAAGATAGGGAAGAGATAGTCACTTTTACCATTATTAACCAATAATCCTCCTTCTTTAGGGCGGAAATCATTGGACTCGGCATCTACAAAAGGAGAATCATAATCAAATATTATTCCCTCTCCACATTCTACTATAGGTGGGCAGGAATCGTCATCTATTAAGGAATAAGCAATCGCAGCATGAACTCCATTGCCAGAGAAATCAAATAACCGATTACTATTTGATGCATTTCCATAAAAAACAGAATTGGTAATAAGTGTAAAGGTGGAATCCCAACTAAAGTTAGAAATAGCTGCTCCATTTCGCTCTCCAATATTGAAAGCGAAAGTGCAATTGGCAACGAGTAGACTATCTCCTCTGGAATGACTAATTGCCCCAGCTTCATTACCTGCCGTATTTTCTAAAAATAAACAACCTACTATTCGACTTAGTCCACTGGCATCAACTGCTCCACCTCCATAGTCAGCACTGTTATTTGTAAACATGCAATTGAGAATATGTAATTGGGCTAGTCTTGTGGGTTCATGTCCACTAAAATAACTAATTGCCCCTCCTTCATATTCTGCATAATTATTTTCAAATTTGCAGTTCTCTACTTTTAAATTGATCCAACCACAATCAATTGCTCCGCCTTCATATTCTGAACGATTATCTCGAAAAAGGCAATTCTTAAAGGTAAAGACAGCATGTGGATTAAAAGCACTACTTATGTCTGCGCCTCCACCTGCATAGTCTGCATTGCCACCACTAATCGTAAAACCATCAATTGTTGTATTAAATGTAGACCGATCGCTTAGATAAACAACATGGGAGGTATTATCACTGTTATCTCCTTTTTCGCCTATGTCCCCACTTAAAATAGTTGGATAGTTTTCCCAATCTCTATCTTCCCAAGTTGGATTTCCAGTAGCTGCAAAGCCACCAAATAGAGGTACTCTAGGGTGTAATTCAAAAGAAATAGCACGATCTTCTGTGTGCGTAGGTAAATAGGTGCCTGTTGCTACCCAAATTTCACCAGATGTCGTACTAGAAAGGGCTACTTGAAGATTTATATAAGCATCTGCCCAAGAAGACCCATTGTTGTTGCCTGTTGCTAACTGATTGACATAGGTTATTGGATTGTTACTGGGAGAACTTGCTCCAGCCTGAATGACGGATACCGTTTTAGTATGCCCTCTGTCACTTGTAATGGTAATAGTGGCAGCCTGTCCAGTAGTTACTACATTCGTTTCATAGATAATTGTAATTGTTCCATCGTTAACCCCAGATGGAGGGGAGAAGCTAATCCATGGAACATCACTTTGGGCAACCCAACTTACATTACTAGTAACAGATAAAGTGACTGTGCCTTTGGTAGCGGGCAAATCAATGTGAGTGGCATTGACTTCAAGTGTCGGTATTTGAATAATAACCGTATAATCTTCTACTTCACTAGCCGATGTAATATCGCAAGGGGTAGGTGCTTGATCTTTATTAAGGCTTATTCGCATTCGAGTGCTGCCCAATTCTGCAGTACTAGGAATTGTTATTGGTACTTGAAGTAGTTCGGTATTGTCATGTTGTATTGTTAGAACCTGTTCTCCGTTATCATCAAAATCATTATCTTGGTTAAAGTCGATCCAAACACTAGAGTAAACCTGTTCTTTTGGAGTAGTTGAATAGCCTGGTTCTATAAAAAGATCGTACGTTTTTTCTCTTTCTAAAGCAGTGGATAAATGGGGGTAGTGACCATGTCCTAAATCATTTCCTGATTTATTTTCCAAGGTATCTATCGTTATTTTTTCTATCCAATTATCCCATGGCTTCCCATAAGAAGCGCAATACGTATCACCACAACCACTAGTGGTAACAAAAATAGAGGAGGAATAGCCACTTCCTATAATATTCTCGTCTTGGTCTACACAACCTCCTCTGACCTGGACTTCATAGGTTGTACAAGGAGGTAATTGAACCCAAGCGGCAGTTGTATCCGTTTGGAAATTTTGTTCTTCCCAGTCACCGCCATTAAAACGAATACGTGTTTGATAATAATTTGTCTCAGACTCCCACTCCCACTGTAATTGGATAGATGAATAGCCAACGTTAGTAGCGGTTAGACCTGAAGGAAAATAACAACTAATAGAAGGAGGGGGATAGTCTGAACAAGAGGCGATGATGGAGGCTGCTGAATTACAGCCAGATGAATTGTTCGATAAATTGATATTTCCCTCTACCCCTTCTGTTGTTAGTAAGGGGCAAAGCCCACTACAATCAGTAAGGGACGTATTATTACGTAAATGAAAGACACCACCTATTTTTGTAAGCCTTTGAAAAGTATTTACATCCGTTATGTCCGTACTAGTAATATAGAGACTATCTGACACAGTAGTTAATCTATCAAAGAATATATTTGCCAAAGAGTCATTTTGAAAAATTTCAAGATTTTGCTGAACCGTTTCTAAACGATTACAGCTAATGGAGCGTATGTAATTTTGAAAAAATCTTATATCTCCATCAACGAATTTTAATTTGTCGAATTTTACATCAACAGGGGGAGAGGGGGATTCGGAAAATAGACTACTAAGGCCATTCTGAAAAAAATCGAGATAACCACCAATGGAATCTAAACTATTAAAACCAATGGTTTGTATATCGTTTTGAAAGAACTTAACATTTCCTCCAATAGTAGTTAGTTTATCGAGCCGAAGTTCTTTTAAATCTGATTGAAAACAGATAAAATCAGTTCCCACTGAGGTTAAATTGGGTAAGCTTAGTTCTGTAGTAGCTTCAAATGAAAAAACTCTAATAGTAAGAGTATTCACAACGCTTTCAATATTGCTTAAACCTGATAGATTACTAATAAGCCCAGAGAGAGATAAGTCGCCATTAATTATAGTACAATTTGGATAGTTACGCTTAAACTGATCGACTTCAGATTGAAAGCTGAATTCAACATCGCCGCTAGGACATTGCCCTATAGAACTGTTAATAAATGCGAAAATAGTCCAAGCTAATAGAAGGAGAAATTTTTTCATAATTAATAAATGTTTTGATTTTGATTTTTTATACCATTAACAAATTAAGAGGTATTGTTTGGTGAAATGGTAAATAGACTATAATGGGTAGAACAGGAATGGATAGTAATTAGAGTAGACTTTGGATAGAAGGCGTTAGTCTTTGATAATAGCACACATTAAATTAGAATTGTATGTAATGGACGCACCTACTTATGACAAAATTATGTATAATAATATTTTTAAATTTAATTTTTTTTCTATAAACACACCTTGTAAAGGAGCTATTTTTATTGACTAAATTATTGATTATTAGGAATTTGTATTGTGATTTTGCATGGTGAAAATCATCTTTTATCGTTACTGAATTACCTAAAAACGATTAACCTGCTCTCGCTTCTATAGGCACTTACATCATTGGACAGATGCTGTCTATTGAGTCTACCTCCTCTGACTTGGATTTCGTAAATTGTGCAAGGAGATAAACCAAACCCATCAATAGATATAAAGAGGAATTACCAAATTTAGTAGCAAGTAAACCAGAAGGAAAATAACAACTATGGGAAGAAGCGGTGTTTATTGAACAAGCGGTAGCCATTGCTGTAGCTGAATTACCAACTACAGATATATCCCCTTTTACCTCACCTGCACTCAATAAATGACAGAACCCATTACAATCAGTAAGAGAAGTGTTATTAATTAATTGAAAAGTGCCACCTACCTCTGAGAGTTGTTGAAAGGTATTTATTGCTGATAGTTTTGTATCGTTAATGACAAAACTCCCTACCACCTTGATTAATCTATCAAAAGAGAGGCTTGTCAACCCACTATTTTCTAAAATTTCTAAATTTTCTTGAACGGTCACCAAACGATTACAGCTAATAGATCGAATGTGATTTTGGACAAAAGAAACATCTCCAGCTACATCATTTATTTGATCGAATTGTACATCCAATAGATTTAATCCAAGTACAGAACTAGAGGAAAAGTTCTGAGTAAAATCTAAATTGCCTCCTATCGCTCTTAAATTATTAAAATTTATGGTGGGTAGAATAGCAGCCCTGTCTTGTGATTGGAAATTTTGAAAAAACTCAAAAGAACCACCTATGGAATCTAAACTATTAAAATCAATGACTTGTAAATCATCGTTTTGGAAGAATAGAAAATCTCCCCCAATAGTGGATAACTTACTAAGCCGAAGTGTTTTTATTTGACTTTGAAAACAGATAAACTCCCCTCCAATTGATTTCAAATTAGGCAGGATTAATTCAACAGCGTCTTTGATAGAGGAACTGACTTGAATGGAAAGTGTATCAGACACACTTTGAATATTGCTTAAAGCAGATAAATTATTAATAGAACCATTGATGCGTAAGTTTCCGTTTATGACTGTACAATTTGGATAATTCTGTATAAACTGATCTACTTGGGATTGAGAGTTAAATTCAACATCGCCGCTTGGACACTGCCCTATAGAACTGTTGATCGCTGTAAAAATAATCCAAATTACTACTATTATTATCTTTTTCATGGGTAATAGATTTTTAGTGCTTTATCTATTTATACCATCTACAAGAAAAGGTCTCCCTTTCCACAACTTTAAATTTTACCAATCCTATTAATTTCCCCAAACACTTCCTTATTTTTGGCATTTTTATCTATCACAACAAAATGCCACTACTAACAACTTCCACCTATAAAGCCCCACCTTTCTATCTCTTCAATGGTCATCTAGAAACGGTTATCCCTTCCATTTTTCGAAAAATACAAGGCATCAACTACCAACGAGAACGACTAGAATTAGCAGACGGCGATTTCCTAGACCTAGACTGGCTTACCCAAAGCAGCAAAAAACTTGTCATTGTAACCCATGGCTTAGAAGGCAACTCCGACCGACACTATGTAAAAGGCTGTGTAAAATTATTTTATGAAAAGGGGTGGGATGCCTTAGCGTGGAATTGTAGATCCTGTAGTGGAGAAATGAATCGTAATTTGAGGATGTACCATCATGGGGAAATAGAGGATATTCAAACGGTGATTGAGCATGCTATCAATAAGCAATCGTATAAAGAAATTTATCTAATCGGCTTTAGTATGGGAGGAAATATTACCTTAAAATACTTAGGGGTACACGGAAAAAATGTACCCAAGAGTCTAAAAGGAGCTGTCACTTTTTCTGCGCCCTGTGAGTTGACCTCTAGTGCTGCCTTATTGGACGCACCACAAAGCTTATTTTACAAGCGAAAATTTTATAGAAAGTTGGTAAAAAAAATGCGTATTAAGGCAGAACAATATCCTGGAGTGATTGACATTAAACAACTAGAAGTTGTTAAAACTTGGCGAGATTTTGATGAATTCTTTTCTGCCCCTTTGAATGGTTTTAAAGATGCACAGACATTTTATGACCAAGCCTCTTCTATCAATTATATAGCAGGTATTCAAATACCTACGTTATTAGTAAACGCCCAAAATGATCCGATTCTTACGAAGGAATGTAGTCCCGTAGCAATCGCTCGAAATCATCCTTTTTTCTATTTGGAAACACCTGCTAAAGGAGGCCATGTGGGATTTGCGATAAGAGGACAGGAGTACACTTGGATGGAATTACGTGCTTTAGCATTTTTTAAAGATTTTAAAGAAGACGAAAAATAAATATATAAAAATTATTAATTATAAAAACATTTATATATTTTATAAGTACACTGTAATGATTTTGCATTAAGAAATTGTGGCTTATGGGCGAATATATTGGAAAGGGAAAAAGATGTATTCACCGATGAGCCGAGAGTTTTTACTTGTTTGACCTAAATATTAAATGAAATATGATTGATATACAGAATGAGAAAATTGCCATATTGCGAGAGAAAGAAGGAGAAACAGATAGATTAGGCAAAGATATCTATGATATTTTAGGTTACAAAATAGTAGCGCTAAAAGATCAGATAAAAAAAAATGAGCTGGCTGATAAGCCTATTACTATTCAGACTATTGAACAAGGCTTGGATGATATACAACAATCCATGCGCTATATTATACAGTCGAAGTTAATTCCCCAAACCTTAAAATTTGGTTTATCTCCTGCATTGAGAACACTTATTAATAGAGTAAACCAATTAGAAGGATTGGTCTTTCAACTTGATAGGTTTGGGCTAGAAAGAAGACTGCATTTAGAAAAAGAAATACATATTTTTTCTATTATACAAGAATTAATAAAGAATGTTACTAAACATTCAAAAGGAAGAATAGCTAGTATAGAAGTTATATTAGAGAACAAGGAGTTAAACATTATGGTGGAAGATGATGGTATTGGTTATTTGCCGTCTATTAGTACCCTTAAAGACGTCAAATCAAGAGTAGCAATTTTAGGAGGTACAATGGTCGAAGATAGCCAAGAAAATTATGGCACTACTATTATTGTTAGTATTCCAGTTTAACTTCATTTTTCCTAGTCCCTAATTTCACCAAATACTTCCTTGTTTTTGGTATTCTAATCATGAGTACTCAATGAAGAATTAAGAATTAGATTTGGATGTACCGTGGCCTTTAGGCTGCGTTTTTTTACAAAAAGAATACAGCGCAGCCTAAAGGCTACGGTACATGCAAGGGCAATTTGTCATACACCTCTTTTCATCTCCCACAACAAAATGCCGTTACTAACAACCTCCACCTACGAAACCCCACTTTTCTAGTTATTCAACGGTCATCTCTTCCATTTTTCGAAAAACACGTCAAATAATCTCTTCGGAAAAATGTCACATTTTTTAAATTAATATAAAATATTATTTGTATTTTATTTTTGCTCTTAGTCTGAATAGACATATAGTAAGTGTCACTCCTGAAAAAACTATCGCTAAGGTATTGCATTTTAAGGGGGCTATTGATTTTATATTAAAATAGTCAACGCTACCTATAAAACTATTAACAACTATTAGATGATTGGGTCAGTCGGTCACAAGTGGCACATTTTTTACTAATAATACTTTGTAATATCTATTACATTTGTTGCCTATCCAAAGAGTAATCATTAAAGCAATCAGTTAGCAGACCCCCTTCTCATCTATTTATGAGTAGTCCAATCTCTACTGTGTACTACTTTACCTTATTCTGAAATTCAAGATAAACAAGGCGGGTTTAAAGAGACTTCTATAAGAGGGAGTGCACTATTATTCAATAAATTACAATGCAAAAAAATATATTTGTAATAGCCTGTTTATTGTCTGTTGTATGGAGTAGTCAAGCTCAAATTGTGATCACAGATTTTACTCCACCTGACAATACACAACCAGAATTAGTAATCTGTGGAATGCCTGCTGCTTTCACGTTTGAAATAGTGGGGAATGAAGCAACAGCTATTGTATTGGATTTAGATATGGCATTCAATGGCATGAGTGGTGTGGAATATATCCCTGGCTCTTTTATGCCACAAATATCAGAAGATGCAACGGATTTGGCGAACCCTATTATAACGATAGGAGATTTAGATGGCACGCAAACTTATACGTTTGAGGTGACGGTCAATTGTGATATGAAAGATTATTTGGAAAGTGGCGGACTGGCGATTTTTGATTTTGATTTTGATTATCAAAATAATGCTGGGATGTCGTTAACCTATTCGTTCCAAAATTCCTCGGCGAATGGTTTCCAAGAATTTAATAATTCGGTCAAAATACCCAATATTGCGATTCTAGGCGGGGTTAATACCGGCTATGTAGCGAATGATTTGGGCGAAATGTATACTCGAGAAATACGAGTAGAGCAGTCAGGATTGGTATCCAGTTTAGAGGAAATAAAAGTTACTATAGCTTATGGCCCGGGGGTAGTTGTTGGTAATCAGCGTGTGAATGGCATCCCTATTAATCCAGCTAATTTTGTTTTAATTTCTTCTGGTGCAGCTGGAGATGTATATGAATTAACGCTTGCATCTAGTGATTTTGTGACGTATAATGTAGGAGATGGCGATAATTTATTTGAATCCCCCACCACTAATCCTGCGGATAATGAATTTTTTATTTGGTCGGAGGATGTGACAGTGGCTTCTTGTGAACCAAGAAATTCTTCCTTTGAAGCGAGTTGGGGCTGTGATGGAAGAGACTGTAATACTACGTTTACGCAATTTGATGCTGCGCTGTCTACCTTGCCACCAAATATTAATGTTACTCGACAAACTAGAACGTATCCAACCTGTTTTGATGAGCCAACCGTGCATACTTACACCGTCGAAAATACAGGAACGGGCTATGCTACTAATCTGTTATTTAGAATAAGAACAGAGCGTGAAACTTATACTGCTTTAGATGCAGGGAGCATGACCTATCAAATAGGAACTGGGGCTATACAAAGTTTCGATGTTAGTAATATTACCAATCCTACCAATTTGCCAGCCAGTAATTGTTATGCGGGTACTGCCAATTACTATGATCGAGTAGATACAGAAATCATTGGTAGTCTAGCACCGGGGGAGCTATTGACGCTTACTTTTAATACCTATCAATGTTGTCAAGAAGGCTGTGGGGTGAACGGTCGTTATTTCGGTTCTTCTGTCGAAGCTCGTTTTAATTTATTGTGTGCATCAGCTACCATTATTAGAACGTCTGCCTTTAATACAGTTGATGTTCGGTCTTTAGGAGCTGCTACTGTGCCTGCCTCTATGAATGTGGGAGATACAGAACCCTTTATTTTTAATTTGATGACTTTTGATGGAGATTTAAATCAAATTAATGCACAAGGAGAATATTGCATGTCGATTGATATTCCAGCCAATTTACAATTTGATCCTGCTAATACTTTAGAATGGGTTGGGTCAGATGGTACGACTGTTCTTAGCCCTTCTTCCGTTAGTCCTGCTGGGGTGGTAGATGGCCCTGCTACGATGGATGTATGTTTTAGTAATGGATTTGGAACAAGTACAACTCTATATAGAAATTCTAATATTACTATTGATCTAACTTATCCGACTTGTGTTTGTGGAGTGAATGTTAACACGAGTATGGAGCTATTATTTAGATACGGACCGAGCTGTCCCGATCCTTGTGAATTAAAACTATTTTGTAGGGATGGGCTGACTTTTTTAGCACCAGATGCTTGTTGTGGAACAGGCTGTGACGGCTTGGTTACTACCAATTATTCTATTGAACGGACTTGCTATGGCTTACCTGATAATGACCAAGATGGCTGCCCTGATGCGACGGGTTCTTTAGATTTTTCTAGAATACGTATGGATAGGGCGATGCAAGGAGATGAAATGCGATTCACGGCTACTGGCGAAATTCGTTTAAACACGGGGACGATAGATTCTTTAGAATATGTATATTTTGAAACCGCTTTTACAGGAGGTAGTAATCGAAGTATTAATCCAATAGGAAACAATAGCCTGACTATAACAGATGCTTCTACAGGTATGACTTATACTTGTACAGGTATTGCGTCTATCAATGATGCCAACACTATTTCTTTTGATATTTCTGTGCAAGAGATAAGAGGATGTGGAACAGTGCCACTTGATTTTATTTTTGAAGATAACGATTTATTAGAAATAGCTGGAGATATTGTTAATACAGAAAATATCGGCTGTGATATAGATAATATAGAGTACGTTAATTGCTTTTATGGTTCTTTGACTCCTGCACCTGTTGCAGCAGGAGATCGCCTGAAGTGTAATGTCCCAAGAATAGGGGGATTCACAGCAGTAGGATATTCTATTAATGATCGAAATGGTACTCGACGATTTACAGGCTGTGGCTATGAAAATGAATTATATAGTGAATTCTGTATAGGTGGTGGGGCAGAGGGAACAGACCCTTTTCCGTATGAGTACAGAGAGTGGTCTTTTATAACAGAATCTAAAATAGCAATGCCACCAGGCTATTTATTCAATACCGCTACTTATCGGATGCGCCGAACGAATAAGTCCCAAAGTATCACGGATATGACGGTAACTAGATCAGATTTAGTCCAATTAGTAAATGATACTTTTGTGAATGATTTTGCGAGTATTTTCGCTACTTGTGGGACTACTCCTAATCTACCTTTTAGTGATGATGGAAATGAAATTCGCTCTGAATTTATCTTTGATGTGCCTTGTACCGCAGAACTGAATGTCGATAAAGAAGCCTACCATGAAATAACGAGAACGATTGAGTTTTGCTCTCCTTTCCTACAACCTGAGACCTACACTAATGGATTCACGCATACTTTTACACCAACAGGACCAGAGCTGAAATTGCAAACAGGTAATGATTTTTCAGAACCTGATGGTACTTTTGCCTCTTGGGAACTCTTCTTAGATAATAGTGGTAATGGTGCGAATAATGCCTTTTTAGTCATTCTAGATGCTCCTAATATTACAGTAGAAGCCTTAAATTTTGCAGATGGGACGATGGTGCCAGTAGTAAATGGTATTTATCAATTAGGAGATTTAGCTTTAGGAGCGTCTATCCCTTTTCAATTTGATTTTACGTATGCTTCCTGTTCTAGAGATTCCATTCAGGTAGTAGCAGGTTTTGATTGTTTAGGCTATCCAGCGGATAGATTGGAAATTTTGTCAGGTGGTTGGCCTTGTGATTTAGATACTTTAACGCTTTATGCAGGACCTTTGCCCGGTAAAATTAAACAGGATTTAATTCAATCTCCTAGCCTCGTAATGCCCTGCGATATTTTGACTTATGAATTACAAATCGCTAATATTGATCGAGCTATTTTATATGAACCAGAGGTATCCGTTTTCTTACCATATTCTTCAGGAATGGAATTTATTAATGGTACAGAAGAAGCTTGCTATCCTTGTGATGCAGGTGCGCCTACTTATAATTACCCCATATTTACGCCTACCGAAATTATAGTTACGACACTTGGAATTGAGTATGTTTGGGATTTAGGGACACTTGTTGCTCAGATTAATATGGATGGTTTCCCCGGTTTAGAAAACCCCAACACACTGGAGCGAGTTCTTAGAATTCAATTTGATGTAAAAACTAATTGTAATTTTGTGGTCGGTGACTTTCCCCGTTTTAGAAGTACTGCTACTACGGCTTGTGGGGCAGAAACAAGTTCTGTTATCCAATCAGGAGATATTGTAATGATAGCTGGAACAGGGTCTGCGTATCGTAGTTTAGTAGAGGTGGATATTCTTGACCCAGTAGCAGGTGCTATTAATGCTTGTAATGGTATGGCGACGATAGGGACAAGTGTACAATTTACTAGTAGAACAGATGGCCTAGATTCTATGATGTTAGTACTTCCTGCGGGAATGACTTACATACCGGGTTCAATATTTTTTACAGATGTCACCCAAGTTTATTCTACTACGCCCACATTAAATGTGGTCAATGGCATTCAAGAAGTAAAATTTGGTGTAAGGGGTAATATCCCTGCTTTCACACCAATTGACTTTGTATTAGATGTTGTTACTGACGGAGGCACTATTCCATGTAGGACTTTAGAACAACCTATTTTAGGGCGAACTTATATTCCTAATACGGTAAGTTGTGAGGGCATGACTTGTGATTTAAGCGTGTTGACTGGTTCCACAGAAGAAGTAGCTACTTTTGAAAAGTATCAATACGAAATTATAGACTACGAATTATTATCTCCCTGTGGTAGCGATCAATTAGAGGTTGCTATTACTGTCCAAAACTCAGGTACTTATCCAATTATAGATCCTACGACTATTGATCTTTTCTATGATGCGGATGAGAGTGGTACAAAAACAACAGGAGATATAGCTATTGGTACTTTGAACTCAACAGCTATTATTACTGTAGGAGGGAATATTATTTTATCGGAGACCATTACAATTGACCCAACTCAATCTTGTCCTTTATTAGCCGAATTATCGGGCTGTACTTGTGTAGAACCTGTTCCACTCGATGAAATACAACGGACGAATGCAGGAAACGATTTTATAATCTGTAATGCAGCTCCTATTAATTTGGGCTGTGGAGAAAATATTCCTAGTTTCTCCTATTTCTGGTCAGGTCTAAATGGCGCACCTATTAGTGCTTTGGCAGACCGAACTAATCCAACCACTGCTTTTAATTATACCAATACCAATACAGTTTCAGATACCTTAGCATATGTATTGGCAACGACTGTAGGAGCTTGTGTAAGTTTTGATACCATCGAAATAATTATCTTGCCAACGCTAACAGATATAGCTACAAATGCAGCTATTTGCCCAGGAGAATCTGTTACCTTGTCTGGTCCCTTAGGTTTTACCAATTATCAATGGCTACCAACCGTAGACTTATCTGACCCTACGATTCCAAGACCCACTATTTCTGCTTTAACAACGCCTTCCACTATTTACACTTTATCCTACACCAATGCAGATGGCTGCTTACAAAATTACCAACAGACGGTAGATTTAGGGTTTAATTGTACGGATGTAGAATTAGACAAAACCGTTGATTTGACCCTAGCAAATGTAGGAGATATTTTAACCTATTCTCTAGTGTTAGTTAATCAAGGGCCTCTACCTGCTTCAGGGGTGCAAGTCACCGATCAATTACCGACTAGCTTGCAATATTTATCTCATAGCCCTAGTGCGGCTAGTTATAATACAACGACAGGAATATGGGATATAGGCGTAGTGTTAGTGGGGGATACTTTTAAAATAGATATTCAAGCAACTGTCTTGTCAGTAGGTTTGATTAATAATGTAGCAGAAGTGAGTGCGATGGATAATACGGATATTGATTCTACCCCCAATAATGGAAATCCCAATGAGGATGATTATGGAGAAACCTGTACGACTGTTCCAACTATTATAGTTTGTGATTTTGAAGTGCCTGCTTTGTTTGCGCCAACTGCAGATACCTATCAATGGTATGTGGATGGTGTGGCAATTGGTGGTGCAACAAGTGCTACTTTTCAACCTGATCCTTTTGCCGTAGATGCTTATTTCGGTACCCATACTTTTTCTTTATATCCAGATGGCAGTTGTGGGTATATTGTACAGATTGATCGCTGTACAGCGGATTTAAGTTTGACCAAAACAGCTAGTCCAGATACAGCGATATTGGGGGCTGTCATCACTTATACCATTACTGTAAATAATGATGGGCCCGCAGATGCCACTAATATTGATATAGAAGAACTATTACCTGCTGGTCTAAATTATAGCAATTATACAGCGACAGATGGCGCCTATGATCCTATTTCTGGTATTTGGAGTATTACCAGTTTACCGATTAATGATTCTGAGACTTTGATGATAGAAGCGATACTTACGACAGGCGGTATTCAAATTGATAATGTAACAGAGATTGTTGCTGTTGATCAACCAGATATAGATAGTACACCCGATAATGATGATGGCGATCAAAGCGAAGATGATGAGGATAAAGCCAGTATTTTTTCGGAGTATGTTGCAGATATTGGCAATTACGTATGGAATGATGCAGATCAAGATGGGCAACAGGAATTAGGGGAGTCTCCCATGCCTAATGTGGTCGTTACTTTATATGATGCAACGACCAATCTGCCCATAGGTAATCAGCTAACGGATATGGATGGGGAGTATTATTTTAGAAATGTACCAAAAGGAGATTATTATTTAACGTTTGATTTAGCAGGCAATCCTGCCTACACAGACTTTGAAGTAACCTTAATGAATAATTATATAGATAGTGGTGATAGTGATATTTCCGCTCTGGGAAGAACCAGCACTTTTTCTTTTGATCCTTTTTTTGGGGATGATTTTAGCATAGATGCTGGATTTCATTTGGAGTGTGCGCCGCCTTCTGTAGATGTTTTTGGTAAGTAGTGAGAGTAGGTGTCCTTGCTCCGATCTACCTGTGCCCTTAGGTATTCCGAAAGTCCTTGGAAAATCTAAGGGTACAGGTAGATCAAACCGAAGTCTTCTCTCAATTTTTAGTGCTAATTCTAAGGAAAGTACGAACCCTGTAGCACGGAATTTATTCCGTTCAGTGCTATACATTCACGGAATAAATTCCGTGCTACAGCTACACGCATCGAATACGTAGCGTATCAAAAAATGTAAGAAAAATCGTAACTGTTCAGCATTCGTTGTAAACCCACCCCAACCCTCCCTTAAAAAGGGAGGGAGTCGTCTCCGAACCGA